>LQNS02278100.1:18958072-18976567 GCA_001587735.2 Parhyale hawaiensis
TTCAACGATGTACCTACAACGGGGCTCTTTGAAAGAGACCTCAATGATCGCTTGCGAAACAACGGTCAAAAACTCAAGCATAAAGCTCGAAGAACGACCTTAAGTCAGCAGTTCTTTCCGGATTTCATAGTCAGCATTTGGAATAGGCTCCCTTCCGATGTTGTTAGTGCGGAGTCAGTCAACGCGTTTAAAAATCGTCTTGACATATATTGGGAGAGACATCCTCCGCAACTAAGAACTCCTCCTCCAGGAGTCACAAACTCTTAACCGCCAAAGCTTTCGAGGCCACCTTAATCCGTCTCCTTCTCTCTGCCGCTCCAACTACACAGTTTGATGTCTCTAAGCTCCGCATGTCAGCGGCTCTTGATCGTGCTTGCTTGCATTCAAGATAGTTTCTTGGGCATGGACTCTTCACCCCCTTTTTTTCTCTTTTCTCCTGTCCTCTATATCCTTCTAACATAATGGCAATAGCTCATAGAATGCAGGAGCGTATGTTCCGGAGTCTCTTTGAGAATGGGCCTATTGGTGCGTCTACTGCCGCCTATCTAATCTAATATGGCATCCGACAGAGACACTTTAAAGCCACATGCAATCAGACAGAGGCAAGTTAGAGGCATATTTAATTCTATAGGCAAAATATAAAGCTGTAAGCAATCTGACAGAAATGAATCTTAGTCACAGAGTCATATGCGACCCAGCAGCCTCTGGAACAGAAAGCCATCGGAAATGTGCTTTCGTTGCATTGAGCTTTTTTTCTCATTGAGGTTTGGAGCAACAAGCCTCCGAGGTAGTGTCCTCAACAGAACTCCCTCACAGAACAGGTGTCTGCAACAGACACAGCGCTGCAGCATCGCAAACGCCTGGAAACAAATCGAAGCTTCCAGCAAGATGACTCCAAAAGCTTGTAACCTTGATGCAGATGCTGGGCTTGAGGTTATCCTAGCGCACCTTACTTATCAGCCCTCTCTTTCGTGTAGTACTTTGCTTCTCTGGTAGGAATAAGACTATGGCAATAGCTCATAGAGGGCCGGGGTGTAAGTTCCGGTGTCTCTTTGGGAATGGGCCTCTTGGTTTGTCTACTGCCGCCTATCTAATCTAAATAAAGTGTACGCAACGGTATGGGAGAAAGGGTTCTAATGCATAATATGCATAATGTGGACTGTGTTGCTACTTGCTGGACGACTGAAAGAAATACGGGCTGAAAAGTTGGTGTTAACAAGCTTTACCAAACCGGTTATGGGAACTGACTAAGGAGCTGCCAACTTGAGAGCAGAAAGCGACATCCATGGGTTGTCTTAATGGTTGCAGAAGGTGAGATTATCCACTATATTATAACACAGCGAATATAGGTTGGTTGGTGCACATAAAAACCCGTAAGACATTCTTATGAAATCAAATGGTAAGATTTCTTCACCGATGGCGGGTCGTCACAATAATTAGTTGGGGCGTTGCGCAGTTCCTTATACGGAAGTGCACCTGCTTCCCGCTTAAAAATATTACAACTTTCAAGTAGCTCTGCAGCTAAGTTATCATTTATGAGTTGTAATTGGAAGCGTCTTTAGAATTTGAACTGTAAAGTATATATGTGATCCTTATAAATCTATCAAACCTAATCTATCATATGCGAGGATTAAGTTAGCGAAAAGGCTTGCATAATGTGAATTTATATATTCCCAGATGCTGAGCCTGTCTTTATATATAAAGATTCGCTTCGTTCTATAACCCATTTTTTAACCTCCTCAGCGTCAAATCTGGCATGTTTTTTTGATCATAAAACTGCATTAACGCACAGCGAGAGTACAACAGCAATGGCCTATTAAAATGATCATTAATAGAAAAGACTGTAAACACATAAGCAAGAAACCACATTGTGCTAAATACTTACCCTGGGGACGTGGGTAGCAGAAAAGAGGCGAGAACGCGAGGCTGCAAGTCAGCCGCGCTCGGTTCGGTCGGACCACCCGAGCCACCAACCGCCAACCAACCGCCAACCAACCACCAACCAACCAACCAACCAACCGCCAACCAACCGCCAACCAACCAACCAACCAACCGCCAACCAATCAACAAACCGCCAACCAACCAACCAACCGCCAACCAATCAACAAACCGCCAACCAACCAACCAACCGCCAACCAACCAATCGCCAACCAACCAATCGCCAACCAACCAACCAACAAACCTCGCGTTTCGCATTCCCCCACAGACCGCAGAAGAGAGAAATTTTCTGCCGCAACTATCCCTTCACCTATAAGCGAATTCACACATTCCAAACTCACAGATAACGAGAACGATGTGTATATACTTTTGATGGATTGGCATACGACCGCTGATATAAGGTCTATTGATAAGATAATGCTTGCAGTTCTCATAAACAGTGGAAGAGGAAATACTCGCTGTATTATTGCACTGTATCGAATATATGCAGTGAGTGCTGTAGCTCGACAGCGCCTTAGGACTAGCTACCTTTGTTCCACGCAACATGTCAAATCGAGCTTTTTAGTAAAGATTTTGTCAAGCTTTACCTCTATTTCACACTGAATTGATTACGGTGATATCTGCTAACTATAAATTTCAGAAGGCTTTCGGTTTAAGATTGTTTTAGTAAGATTAAAGAGCTTGTCTTTCAGACCTATTTTCTCCAACAATGGAAAACGATAATTATTTGCAAATGCTCCGCATTATGATTAGAAATTACCTGTTGAATGATCGAAAAAATACAGACAATTATTTCAGTTGATACCTTTACCAACAATTAGAAATGATATTAAATAATAAATATCCATCATTATGACTGAAAACTTCTGTTTTAAATATAGTTCTTACAGAAAATTATCTTCACCACACAATAAACTTTCTGAAAAGCATACCAGCTCGCTTTCCGCTCTCGAGGGGAGCTAAAACAAATATAGCAGGAAATTAAAAGTGAATATTTCAAGTTCTAATCTGCAAGCACGCCTGACAAACTAAGAAATTATATTAAAAACACAGACGCAATGAATACATATTAACGCATTATAATTTATTTAATAGAGTACTTTACATATAAAGTAATATTTGTCAAACTTAGATAGGTCTAATGAATTTTTTACTTTTCTGTAATATTACAGCTCCAGGTGTGGTTAAGAAGATCGCAGCACAGATCTATTTTAATGAATGATAATTTTTGAAATATATTTTCTTCACAATTTAGAATTACAGCCCGCAGGTTTGGTTAGACAAATTACAATAGTGATCTGCTCTATATATAATAAATGAAACTTTTTTAATAACTTTCGTCTACACTATAGAACTATAGCCCCAGGTGGGGTTAGATAGACAGATTTTCGTGTTCGTGTCAGAAGCCTTCTGAAATTTATCGTTCGCAGATATCACCATAATCAGTTCTGTGTGAAATAGAGGTATAGCTTGACTAAGTCTTTCTTAAAAAGCTCGATTTGATAAGTTGTGAGGAGCAGAGGTAACTAGTCCTAAGATATCGAAATCTTCTTCACAAATCATCATAACGGGACAGGACGATATAAAGCAAAAGTCCCTTCCAGTATGTACAGACCCACTCCACAAAAACTGAAATCAGTTTCGACCGAGATAATCCAATCCGAATGGCTTTAACTTGTCTGGAGCTTTCTGCCCTAAGCATACGACAGTCCATTTGGATCGGATTTCATGCATCAATCGCAGAACCATTACTCTTTAGAAGGTCTTAAACTCATGCGTAGCTGGGGTCAAAGTGGCTAATCGAACACTTCGAAACGAAATTTGGTACAAGTCGTAGCGAATTTGATTTTATTGTCTTGGCTGCACCTGCACTAAGAACTGGGAATGCTGAAAATTACAAGTTTCCTAACTACAGGCTTCAGGCCAGTAATTCCTGCGTTTTTGTAACGATGCCACCACCATATATAAATCGATAAATACCTATTTCTAAAAGTTTATGACATGGCAATTGACAGATAAACCTGTGAAAATAATACGACTTGTCATAGCCAAAGTTTTCTTGCTGATGGTTCAGTGACACAGGAAGAGTGGTTAGATGCAAACTTAAGATTATCATGACCATGCACCCCTAGTGGCAAACCCACATGCAGTTGTTCGTGTTGCAGGTAATGCCTTGTAGGGCCTAGACGAATGCACGGCTGCAGTCGATTTCATGCTATCAGAACTATGGCGTGAAAGACAGAAGACACCAATGATAACTGTGACCTCCTATAGTTCATATTGTTGGTTAGATCAGGGCCCTTGTACTGGGCTATGCATGACAGAAAAGCTGGCGCTGCAGTCTCGAGCATTTTAGACTTGGATTTCCTGGCCGAGGTCGAGACCCGCCTATTCGCTTACGATACATGAAGCGTAAACGGTTATAAGCAAAGTTTTTTTTTCCATTTTAACTACGTATACGCAGTGCAACAGTAGGTATATACAACACTTCGAAGTACTCTTTCTGTATGAATTAACTGCAAATGAGCATCAAATGCGAGTTTTAGTATTCCATACCGCTAGAGGAAACTAAATTGGTTACATTTCCCGAAAGTTTTACTACTATTAGGTTGTCCCAAAAGTTTGTAAACACTTGGAGAAAATTGAATTTTTTATTTTCCAGCATATGAAAAGTTGAAACAAAAGTACCTGGCTCTGATCAGTGGAAAACCCCCTTTGATTCAGCTGGACACTGCTAAGCTACACAAGAAGAAGAAGAAGAAGACCAAAGACAAGTTTGAAGAGCTGGACGGCGTTGATGTTTTGCCACATGCAGCTTACTGTCCTGACTGTGCGCCATGCGATTCCGAAAAGTCGTAGAAAATGTTGGTCTTTACTTTGAGGAATAATTTTATTTGTTTTTGTTATTCTTTGGCGAGTAAACTTTCAATTTCTTGCATGCATTTACGAATTTTTAGGATAACATAGAATTAATTAGTAGTGATATTCTCAATCATGATACTACAATAGTTCTTATGATTATCACATTCCTTCATATAGTTATGGAACATCATATGCATTTGCTTTGATTGAATTAGAGTTTAACCTCTGGAATGGGGATAGTTAAACGGTAAGAAATATTTAATTACAGACGCATTCAATACTATGGCACTATGTACCGTAATAATGTACTCCAACTCGCTTACAAACTCTTGATCAAATACACCTTTTATTTAATTATATCTTAATTGTGTTTTCAATAACAGTTATTTTAATAATAGTAATAATAGCAACAATAAATAACAATGATATAATAATAATATTTTTCTGAAAGAAAACACAAGTCTATCTTAAAGCGAAACCTTAATCGTTGATAAGGCGAGAGGCAGCTGAAAGACACGCTTATGAACAGTCGTTCTAATAATTTATTATTTGATAATTACATATAGCATTATCTCTACAATGAATAATAGTTTATCATCTCCAACCGCTTCCTTTAAGCCACTCTCGCAGAAGCACTTAACATCAGGAATAGCTTCAACTCTGGTCAAAAAATTTTACAGATCGAGAGGCCGTAAGAGAAAATTATTACGATAAGCCTTTACATTCCGTGCTCTGGGTCCTATTTTGTTCCAATATGTATATCACAATATTTAAAACATATATGCTTTAACGTCAACCATCGTAAATTGATGTTGCAAGCTTCGTTAAGGGCGACATGTAGATGAAGAAAACTGCTTCATAATATTCGCATAAAATGCTATAATTCTTATCAAATTTATACAGAACGTCCTCTTAAAGCAGCTTTTGTAGCAACACTCAACATCAAGTTTAGCTTAAATTAGTGTTGTAAGCCTTGGAAGTGGAACAGGCAGTTGTAGAATATTCCTCTTAATATTCACATTTAATGCTCTGTATCATTTCTATTTTAGATGCACAGAACGACCCTTTAAAGCATTTTTGTAGCTGCGTTTAGCATTAAGTTTGGCTTAAATCAGTGCTGGAATCTTTGAAAGGGAAACAGGAAGTTGCAGAATATTCTTCTTAAAAATTTATCTTCAATTCTCTCTGTCCAAATTATACAACACGTCTCACTAACTTCATCTCTTGCAGCAACAGTTAACATCAAGTCCAGCTTAAATTAGTGCTGTAAGCTTTGGTAGGGCGACCGGCAGAGCTGGAGAGACACGGACCAAGATTCGGACGGTAGTGTCGTGGCCGGGCAGCAAATTGGATCTGGCCGGGGCGCCTCAGTCGTATTGTCCAATTAGGGCAGCCATGACTTGAATGGCTTTGACGGAGTACCGCCAGCACCGGCCAATATGGTGCAAAAATGCACCACTGCCTGCTGAGACACAGTGGATGTGCAGCTGTACTGCTGCAAATGAGTTGCGTTTACGATTTTTTGGGGAGGGGATTTAATCCTGTAGTTATAGAAGTGAGACAGTCGTGCGACCTGGAAGAACTTAGTGTACTGTCGGATAGCTACAGATATACGTATAATGCGTACAATTTTAGGTAATTTAGTATCTGTTTGTTCCGAAATAGCAGCTCTAAAATATAAAATCATCGTACACTATTTTACTAATAGTAATACTGATACAGCTGTATACTGAAGTGCACAATATTATGCAGAGTGCCTATTGAGAATACGGACTGTTCTGTAATACATACGCAGTATACTACATAGGCTCGTAGATAATACAAGGAGAGAGAGCTAGAGCGGGCAACGAGTGCAGGTAAGGAACACGCACAAATGATTGTGCTGCAAGTGGCTGGAGTTTGACTGAGGGTGGCTGATGTCTAGCTAAGAGTGCCTGGGAAGAGGCTGAAAGTGACTGGCGCCTTATTGAAGGCGGCGGGGGACGTGGATAAGATCAACTCGGTAAAGGTATATAGTCGACTTGATTTCACCCTCTACATACTGGGAAACTCACACGCACTGGTTCGTGCTGCGGATATAGGCCAACTGGCCCCACAGGAGTGCACGGCTGCAGTCTAACTGGGTGAAAGTGATGGCATCTGAATGAAGAAGGTGCCGCTGTTTTCAAATCGCACAGCTTAAGCCTCGAGCAGCTGAGTGAGTCGAGCTGCTAGCTAGCAGTGGAATGTGAGGCGTCAGACGTGAAGTATGTCATGCTAGGCGCTCCGTTCCATTGCCTTCAGGACGGCAGGGACACAAACTTCTCTTGCCCCCTCCATCCGACGGTTCTTGGCAGTATTGGCTGACGCAGCTTTAACTATTTAGATTAGGTTAGATAGGCGGCAGTAGACGGACAAACAGGCCCATTCCCAAAGAGACACCGGGACTTACACCCCGGCCCTCTATGAGCTATTGCCGTTATGTCAGTACGATGTAGAGGACTGGGAAAAAAATCTACTATCTCGCTCGCATAAGCGATCATAGTCTCTGGATCCCATTACGTGCTGTTCAGAGTTGTGCTGTATCCTTTTATGCACAATCGTGGGTCTATGGAAACATTTACTAACTACCATTAGCTACCTCAACTGGTTCTGCACGTGTGGTTGTTAAGGCTGCAAGTATTTGATATTTCGTCGGACCTGGAGTAAACTGAAACTCAGGAAAGTGTGCACTTCTCTGCTGTTTACAATATTTAATTCAGACGCTGAGTAGTTCATGCAAGAGGAAAAAGGCTGCCGTGTAAACCATATATTAAGCTTTACCAATTTCTCTTCAGCAACTGCTAAAGGTTTTCATTATCTCACCGAGTTTACTTAAAACTTTCCCCGATATATATTTCTTTTGGCCTCGGTGTGACAATAATACTTAAATTACTTTGAAATTAACGCCCAGTTTCTCCATCTGCAGCATAAAACATGCATACTCGGTGTCTATCTGTACCCTAAAACGCTGCCTGCCCAGTTTCTAGGTTATAAATACGGTTACCTGAGATGTTATCGCTACGGTGGTAAAAGAACTTCATTGCCGTCGTATTGTGCGCTGTAGCGACCCTAGCTCTAAACTTAACGATTAAGCTGAGGAATTTTACTCCGAGGAGGTCCATTCCTGTGCAGTTACTGGACACACTTTACTCTGATGATCATTAATATTTGGAATTTGAGGTTAAACTAGCAGCTCTCCAGGCTCGGTGCAGCTCATTGTGTGTGGTGCACAGAGCAGAAGCCAATCTTGCTTACAAGAGGGTCCAGTTTCGCTGAAAGCAACTTTCCAGAATAGTCTTGGCAATGACTGACAATCCACATCGTTAGTGAAGTGAGCTGAAGTATGAAGTGTTTGATTCTGAGTGGTCTTTGCAGCTCATTGTTAGCAAATGTATCCTTGTTGACTTCGTAGTTAAGGTTGAGCTCTTTTCAGCTCACTTCGATGAAAGCAAAGGAGGATTTGTATATCACCCTGCTCGACCTCACTGTATTGGAATATCCGATCCGGTACTGTACGGGCGCTCATGAAGCACCTTGACTAGGTATGATGGCCTGGATCAAGGTCTTCTAAAGTACAGGCCTGGGCCTCTACGTTACGACGATGGTCCAATGGGTACAGTTACTTGATAAATGATTAGATCCAGTCTGATATTTCTGGGTACATACTCTGTATGTTTGGGGCATGTCTGGATAGAAAACTCAAACTATCGCAATCTGTAATTTTTAGATAGTTTAAATGAAGTTTTCTAGCCAGATATGTTCGAAATGTATAGAATAGGTAGCAAAACTATCAGGCTGCTCTTTCTAATGATTTCTCCAGGTACTGTACGCGATCGGACCATTTTAGACACCCAGACTCAGGCCTGTACTTTAGAAGGACTAGGCTGAACACGGTCGGCGGCGGCGTGTTTGCCGTGTTTTATAACATAGTTACTGACATTCCTGCTCCTACGCTCTGTATTTATAAGCACTGGATCTGATAGTGACATTTTCCAGTTTTCAGTGTGCAGAGCATATTACACACACTAATAAGGGTCCAGTTTTGTACAAAGTTGGGGTTACCTATTACGTTAATTCATAGCTTAAAAAAGTATTCGATAAAGGGGTAGCGGACAAAATAGGCGGTTTCATTGAAATTACTTGGCCAGGCCACGGCTATCAGGTTAGTTTGCGTACGGAATGATCTTCATTTATTATGACGCTCTATTGCATGTGTCGCACCACTTGCAGTCAGAGCTTAACCGTTGCTACAAGGCTCACTTTGTTCAGCTAAGCTCTAGTGTGGCGTTCCATATGGTATTATATAATTCTTATATATCTAATTTATGCATTGGTTTCTGCTGCCGAAAGCTTGCTAACCCAGTTTCAACTTACAGATAAAATTCTCCCAATTTCTACTGCTTCATCCGCAGATTTGCATGCCCCTTTATGCTACTGTATCGCATTCATATCCTGAGACTGCCGGGTCCTGTTTTTTTATGTCTGCACCCCAAAGCATGCATGCATCCCATCAAGAAGAGAGTCTGCATCACCAAGGTCTCAGTGTCAGCATCTGACGGTGGCCCAAGTCTCAGAGAGCCAAGAAACTGTCAAGACTTCTCTGAATAAAAATAAAACTTGGGACGGAGTTTGAAGCTGACGCCGTCGCAATTTGACTAGCCTTCGCGTACTCTAAGGCTCTATCTGTTGGTCAAACAAAGGAAGCCAAGTGAGGATTTGTATTACTTGCAGAGAGAATGACTTTTTCTCCATGAATGCAATGTAATGTGACAGTAAGATTATTGCATTAAAGGATAAGTTTAAATGGTGTAAATGGTGCTAAGAATTTTTTCGATATATAAATATATATATATATTTGGAGGTGGGGGGCTCTAGGCGACTTGCAATTAGTTTGAAATGGAGTGTTGGTGTGAAAACGGAGGGTTAATTACGCAAATAAGGAATGCCTCGTGAGAAATGCATTACTAAATTTTTTCCAGAGTAGTACACAGGGTCGCTTTACTTGTCAGTAGTCTCGCAATTTACTAAGAATGACAATATAAATTTATTGATACTTCAAATAAACAATTTTACTCTATCATTATAGCATGGGTGACAACAGTGGTTATAATACACCCAAGTTGAAAAGATATCTCGTACCATAAAAATATTCCAGTTTATACGGGGTGGCTCCTTCTGAATTTAGCTCATACTGCAAATATTACAACGTTGAGCAAAAGCTGCTCCTACCTGCATTCAGCTGAGTCCAATGCTCCATATTTCCTGCCACCCTTGCCTCTGTGGTGCGGAGGTACCCCCACTGTAAGTAACTGAGCCACAAACTCCATATTTCCTGCCATCTGGCCTCCGTGGCACGAAGGTACCGCCTCTGTAAACAACTGATCCCCAAACTCCATATTTCCTGTCACCCTGGCCTCCGTGGCACGAAGGTACCGCCTCTGTAAGCAACTGAGCCACAAACTCCATATTTCCTGTCACCCTGGCCTCCGTGGCACGAAGGTACCGCCTCTGTAAGCAACTGAGCCACAAACTCCATATTTCCTGCCACCCTTGCCTCCGTGGCACGAAGGTACCGCCTCTGTAAGCAACTGAGCCACAAACTCCATATTTCCTGCCACCCTTGCCTCCGTGGCACGAAAGTACCGCCTCTGTAAGCAACTGAGCCACAAACTCCATATTTCCTGCCACCCTGGCCTCCGTGGCACGCAGGTACCGCCTCTGTAAGCAACTGAGCCCCAGATCAACTGTCTATTTCAGCTTGTGACTGACGGTTAGATCTGAGAAGCCCTGGATTAGATGAGCTTCAGGACGCTCGAGGCTGTCGCTTCCCCGTCAATCAGAGTCTAAAGCCAACCTTAATTGCGCGTTAGAGTCAATCTTGAGGTCGCTTCCCGGCAACGAGAGGGTGTGGTGCTGAAATAACAGCGATTGCTACAAGTGCACCGGATTGCCGAACGCATTGCAGGCGATAATTCAAGTAAAGAGCTGCTAAGCTCAAGCGTTTAACATCGTTACTTTACTGAAACCCAACGTCATTAACGAAGAAAATGATAGATCGAGAGCTCTTAGAAATATTAGCTATTGGCGCCTGGCTGTAGGATTATATAAGTATACCTTAATAATATTCTTAGCTGCCTCAAAGGTGCTCAGTTGAAGCGCTTGCCGTCGCTACTTCTCTGAAATGGAACGTCATTCGCTGAGAAAACGATACCAAGTACAAAACAAAAGCAAGATCTCGTAGACTTTAAGAAAACTACAGTCCGTCCGGACGAACACATCCTGCTACAAAGCACGCACCAACAGACAAGCTGTATCTGCAGCACAGTGCAACCGCTCTTCTCAGCAGTCGGATGTGCGCTGTGACCGGGCAAAGAGCCGCTGCCACAAGTACTCACTGTAAGCCGCCACATTGTTCATAATACAGCCGCACTCTCGCTTACCCTACAGCCAGCTATATATACATAGTGACCAGCACAAGCAATAGCGATGGGAAAATACTTTCCAGGTGCTAATGCAAGTAAAGCGGTGTTGAGCTCAAGCCTCTGCCAGCCTACTCAGTCATTCGCTGAGAAAAGGACGGGCAGTCAAGCTCGGATAAAAATATCCTTGTAATTGTGATGGTATGCTAGAATTTTAGTTGCGATGTGGTTCGGTTGCGTTTTTGTACCGCGACTTGAGTTGGTATGAATTTCAATACCCGGATTCGTGTTTGGCGGCCGTGCTGATGTGCAGGAGTTCAAGCCGGCCGTGAATATTCCTTTACGTGACACTTTTTAGCATCGCTCGAGGTTTCCATTGTTTGCAGATGCAGAAAACAATAAAAGATGCAGAAAAATAATAAAACAAACAAACAAACAAACAGATAAACAAATGAACACACAAATGATTGAAATATTTTCACCAAAAAATTAATCAGCTATTACTTTAAACATTCTCAACAATCCCAGTAAATTTCGTATGGATCGGTCTATAACTCTTTAATTTATTATGGTGACAAACAAACGGACAGGCTAACTCGACTAAAACTTAACCTCCTAGGCGGAGGCAATAATAATTATAATTCAGTCGTGAAGGTGCTACTGCATATACATAAATGTTCACGTAAAGATTTATATTGCGCTGTGTACGGGCATCACTTACTGCCCAGTCCACACTTATATGCACTGTGTACTGACACCACTTACCGCCCAGTCCACTCTTATATTGCGCTGTGCACTGGCACCACTTACTGCCCAGTCCACCATTATACTGCGCTGTGTACTGGAACAACATGCCACCAAGTCCACACTTAACATTGCGCTGTGTACTGGTACCACTTACTGTCCAGTCCACACTTATATTGCACTGTGTACTTGCACTACTTACAGCCCAGTTCACACTTATATTGCGCTTTGTACTGGAAAAACATGCCGCCAAGTCCACACTTATATTGCGCTGTGTACTGGCACCACATTCCACCGAGTCCACTCTTCTTCTTTCTTTCAATGGAAAATTCCTAGGAGTCTTCATGGGTCGCTCAGAAATCCCTCAAACGCAATAATTTCCCTGGGGCCCGACCAAGAGTCTTATTGCCCCGATCGGTGACAAAGAACCCGAGTATTTGGTTATGTCCGCAGGGACTTCAGGCGGAATTTTTCTGATAGAAATCGTGCAATTGAAATCAGGTCTGAACTTCCTTCGTTCGAAAGAGCCAGGCCTCTGGACATGGTGGCATATCAGAAAGGTGGAGGGAGGAGCCACAGTTCGTATACTACAGATAGTTGCGTCAAGCAATAGACCTTGCTGCACTTGCAGTTGCAGCATAGTGGCGTCACACAAAATGCATCAGCCAATAGTGTCACTCCTTTTGCAGCGGGGCATCCTAGGTAATGCCAAGACAGAGGCATCTTGGGTAATTTCCAATATGGCGTCGTGTGTGCGAGAGGTTAAGTGTG
Source organism: Parhyale hawaiensis (assembly GCA_001587735.2). Lineage (NCBI taxonomy): Eukaryota > Metazoa > Arthropoda > Malacostraca > Amphipoda > Hyalidae > Parhyale > Parhyale hawaiensis. Next base: position 18,970,828 of record LQNS02278100.1, read on the forward strand.
TGTAGCGATTGTTTATTACATAAACTTTGGTAAAATTTTTCAGTTGCAGTTTATTGTGCTTTTCATGTGTGTATAAAATTCTACTTTATAATTTGTTGTAAGGCAAAGTTTTCTTGGTGAACGAAAATCGTCTAATTTGGTCTTTTTAAACTTATGCGAATCATTCTATTTCGCGCAAAGCATTCGCTTCAATTTAGGCAAAACTTTTCAGATAATTTTGTCAGTTCTTTTATGGCGCGAAAATCAAGATGCAATACATCAAATCTATGGTCTATTATTTTCCTTTACTTATGTAATTATGGGTATGGCCAGTAGGGGTATGGGTAGGTAATAAATGATAAACAATTGGCGGGAAAGACTTTCTGGTATACTGCAGTACAAGAGCCCGCAGCTCGCGGCCTCATTTGTTTACACCAGCAGAGTGCTGTGGCAGTCACCCATTGGCTGAAATTGACGCCAGTCACGGCGGTCGCTGATTGGCTGAGATGGTGTCACGGCGGTCACTGACTGGCTAAAATTGGGCGATGGGGCGTTCCCTCAGAGCAGACATAACTATCTGTGGTAAATGAACCGTGAGAGAAGCCCCGCAAAAAAAAAAAAAAAAAAATCTGATAAAATATAAATTGAACTAACAAAGTTGTATAATTTTAAGATTAAGAGGTTTGCATAACTCTATTGTATTCAACAAGTAAGTAGAATTAGGTTTTTCATGTCTTCATAGCCAAAAAATTACTTAGTGGCATTACTTTATAACAGTAATTATAGAGTTCTGTGTGTCCGCATCCATGTCAGGCAGATATAAACCATCACATGTATCACCTTTTTCTGTTGTAGAAGGGTACCGTAACTCCTATGCTAATTACAATCTCGTCATCCTGTGATTGCTGTTCGCCAGTAACATATAAAATAGATGTATACGGTCAACTTTGCATCAAAGAAATCATAATCCCACAGTACTTGAATAACTATGTATCTCGACCTCTGGCCTTACTGGATTGAGCGGACTTCTGTAATTAATTGCGGGATAAGGTTCGCAAAATTAAACTGCGTCGATGAATAAAATTTTGAACGCTGTAATGTAATGTTTCAACTTACATGATTTTACATCTGTGAGTTCAGCAATTTTAAAAAAATTAGCAGAAGCGGCAACTATGTAAACGGTAATAGAAACTAGAACGCCTCGGTGGCGTCAGACCATCACCCACGGAGGGGACAAATTCAACGAAGTCATGTTTGATGGCCAGCTAATCCTAATTTCTCATATGGATGCTGTGTGCAACAAGGCTAGCTCAACGGTGCCAGCTCCCTGCATATCTCTCAATAATAACATAGGAGAAAATTGGAGGCTACGTGGCTTGAAATGATATTCCACAGTGGATGCTAGGCCAGCTAGGACTAGTTTTTTAGCATGGGTCATATGTTGGTCTACCCACCAAACACCCTACAAAAAATTATGAAGATTGCTCAACTCCTTCGACCACTTATTAGGTAGAAATACAAAAATATATATAAACAAATGCATATGCAAATACACATATACAAACAAATATATATACATATCGATTAGAAGCAGTTGAAGAAATTTAGATACCCACGACGCGCGTTTCACTGTTCTCCACCTCATCAGGTGGGAGGGCAAAGTTGTTAAATTTAGTTCTTGAAAGCTTGCGAAATTTAGAGAGGTTACCATAGGAAGGTGTAACTATGATACCGGCTGCTCCAAATGTATGAATGAAATTTCAAATCAAGCAAATGTATCGGAAATTTTCAAAAATAGTCCGCTGCCTTGACTCCAATTACTGCAAAAAAAAAAAATATATATATATATTCTTGAATCTCTAACGAAAACACTAGCACCTCTCTCAATTTGTTCGCGGGTGATAATAAACTGGTGTAAGACCACCATCTTGGGTGGGGCTGAAAGTGCTGAGTCGGTAGTTTTGGCATTTTTCACATCTAGGGCAACCTACTTGATTGCCTTCAAGAGCAATCGATGAGATAGCTCAATTCCTTTTAGCAATTTTTAGATAGAAAGACACACACGGAGTGCAAACATTATTATTCTCTCACTTTATTGGCGGTTAACAATAAATGAAATCGAATATTTCGGAATCGTGCAAACGATGTTTTCAGAGTAGAGTGCAGTTCAGCCCAGCATCAGAAGCGCCGCGAGGATATCAGTTGTGTTTGGCTTTAAACTCTTCAGATGAGGTTCAGGGGATGCTGTGCACGCCACTCATCGTGCGCAAATGCATCGCTACTGCACTTCGTAACCAACGGGAGAGCCAACAGCGACTTGTCTCCGCATTGCACGTAACCGCTTACAGGTGATTTATGCGACACTTTTAGAGAGTACGAGTCCTGTAATTTTTTGAGCGTCACAACTTCAAAACTCTTGGGGTTTGGAATATGACGGAGCATTTCGTTGAACAACCTCAAGCTCCTCCATTTCTGACCATGACTGATATCTCAAATACAACTGGTTCCCGAGTGTTCAGCAATAATTCGTAGTTGTCAATCGGGTCTCAGTCAATATGGAGCCATAGCCGGGCAATCTGTGGTCGATTGCAGAAGAGCTCTAGTGAGCATTTGCGTGCAGCACGAACAAATGTATGAGGGCTTCCTAGCTGGTATATGCTGCCAAGCCGATTTATTAACTCATACTTTTACCACTGGAATTACCGCTTTCTTCATTGACGTTTGATCACAGATATTGGGTTAGAAACAAAGTTTTTACCGTCTTTTTCTTTAACATTGTGGAATGTATTGTATCTTGTGTCCATTAAAAAGTCTATTTTCACAATATTTTCCCTGTTTTCGAATATTCTTAGTTAATTTTTGATAATTTTCAGCCTACGAAAATGGAATGTCAGGTGGATAAAAATGAGAATTTTTGACATTTCCTATGCTTTACTTTCATACAAGGTTCTAAAGCTACAGAAGCTGCTCACGATGTTTGCGCTGTGTATGGAGAGGGTGTCATAGCTGAATGGGCGATTCGTTATTTGTATTACAGGTTCAAAAATGGAAACTTTAACCTGAAAGCCTCACCTCATCCTGGTCATTCAGTTGAGGTCAACGAGGAGTGATTAAACCAGCATTTGCACGGAAATCCTGGTCAAAGGAAGGGTTTTGCAGGCTATTTGTGACAGCAACAAAAATCACAGATCCACTATCTCCGCCGGTTTGCTTGTTCGTCACCGCTCAACTCATCGACACAATCTGGACACAAGACACGAGTTCTTAGCAGAATTGTTACTGGAGACGAAAAATGGTGCGTGTCCATCAATAGGAAGCAACGCAAGGAATAAAGCAGCCCCGGTATGCAAGCGACACCCAGGTTTTCTCCCGCGTGCAACGATGTTGCGTGTATGGCCGGGACTGGGAGGGGATTATTCATTACGAATTGCTTGAACGAAATCAAACGGCCTATGCGGAACTCTATGTTCAACAGACGGAACGACTAAGCACTGCTATTTAAGAGAAAGGATCTGGTCGGCAGCGTGGAGTTCGTTCGCTGCACGACAATGCTCACCCATAGAACGCTAAATGACCAAGGAAGATATTCAAACGCATGGCTGGCAAGTCCTGTCACACCCGCGCCCTACTCTCCCTAATTGGCACCAACAATATTCCACCTCTTTCAAATGCTATGTGCGGAGTTGTTTTTAATACGATACAGAATTGAAAGCTTGGTTTGTTAAATTTTGCGTTTTTTTTTTTACAAATGGGTAACTTTACCAACGAGGTATTGATACTGTTGTTGAAATTTGGGAGAAGTTGTAAACAGCATTGGAGACTGCAAATATTATCCGTTAGTTGTTATATTTCATTAAATGTTTCTGAAACATTGAATTAAAGAAACGTTAAAGTAGTTTTCAACCCAATATGTAGGTGAAGATTAGATATAGTTAGCTTACGCATCTTATGAATATCGCATGGATTCATTGCGCTGTTACTGGCAAGATTGCCAATAGGTAAGTCGATGCTGTGCTTTTTCGAATTCAAAGTTCGCAACTAAGAACGCAGCTTCACCTGGAAAACGATGTGTGACAGCAGTCCACAGTTCTGTCAGTACTGAGAAACAACATGAAGAAACAGCATATAACATTCTGCAACAAGGTTCCAACATATAGCGTCAGGAAGAGAACTGCATGTTAGTGTAGTCAAGAGCTGAATTTTTTACAAATAGCGAATTATCATAACGAAAAGTGTGCATCAGTGTAGTCTGCAACTACATAGATTTCTAACATGTAGCGAGGTATCACGAAGGAAACAAAATGTCGGAGCAGTCTGCTGCTCTGCCCAGACTGGGGGTCTGCACTTGCAGCTCCCTGGAGACAGGCAGCAGAAATCTTTACTGCTCTCTGCAGACCCGCAGCGCGCGGAATAAGAAATCAGACCCAGTAACTCTGATTGTTTTCGTGACTGGGAGAGCAAGCTTTAAATTTATGGCGGCGAGGAAAGGATAAATGAAACTCGTGACCATTTTCAGGGTACGTCCAAATGTATAGAAAGGAAAAAATTATCGAGCTTCGTTAAGCAGTGTATGCTGAGTGTGTACATTCATCGGATGAGAAACAGTATTGTTGCTTGCAGTGCAAATATAATTTGACATGTATTAAATCGAATTGAAACAAAACTGGAGAACACTAAATTAATGGGATGATGTCATTAACCCAAAAACCCGGTATAAAGGCAAAATAAACGCACGCAGTGGTCGTTCTGGCTGTCGTTACATCACGGAGCTATCGAGAAGCAGCTTATACATAGATATGTTCGTCATACTTGGGTAGTAACAAGAGCTGAATATTGTACATGAAGATGTCACAACACGCACATGCAGGCGGGGAGCTGAATGTGAAGGTTTTGCAAGTGGTAAACCGGTTCGGCAGGATACACCTAACTGTTGGTCAATGAGGGCATTGAAATGTCCAGTGCTACCAATGCAAGAGGCATTGCATTCTCTGCATCTGAAACGGTAGATAACACTTGATAGAAGTGGTGTGGGAGGTTTGTCTTTAAATATAAAGTAGGACCCTATGGTAAATGTGTTTTTTTACGAAAATTCGACGTTTATATGTGTGTAAGATTCAGAGAGGAACGTTTTCAATGTGTTTGCTGCACTAACAGAGGCTTTGTTGTAGCACAGAAGCGAATGGACGAAGCCTAATTTAGGGTGCGGATAATCGTTATTTTTAAGAAAGTTCGGAGAAAGTCAACTTCGTTTGAGAAGGTAAGGTAGGACGCCCACTTATCCAGCTTCGGTGTCACCTCTCTTTTCACCAACATCCCCGTAGACGAAACAATAGATATAATTTGCAACAAAGTTTTTGACGGCACGGACCTATTCCACAACATGGACAAAACTACCTTTAGAACTTTCCTTAGTCTCGCCATTAAGGATTCCTGCTTCATGTTTAACAATAGACTGTACAAACAAATAGGTGGGGTCTCCATGGGTAGCCCACTCAGTCCGTCGTTAGCAAATACCTTCCTATGTCATCATGAAACCCTTTGGCTTAATGATTGCCCTAATGACTTCAAACCGATCCACTGTAGGTGTTAAGTAGATGGCATGAGACCTTCCTAGTATTTAAGAATCAAATAGATTCTGATTTATTTCTGGATTAACTAAATAGTAAACATCGAAATATCAAGTTCACTGCCGAACACCAGTAAGATAATTCTTTAGCTTTTTAGATGTTTTAGTAACCAACAACGACTCAACGCTTGTCAC
>LQNS02278100.1:19023690-19036535 GCA_001587735.2 Parhyale hawaiensis
ATGAGAAGACGATTTTCTCATTAATAATTCTGCAGCATGGACAGAAGCGAGGCGGTTTGTGTTCAAATTGCACAGCCTTGCTGTCACTTTCTGCCTCTCTCTGTCTTTCTCTCTGACATTTGGCAGACGACTAATTGAATGAATAACAAGCAGTTCCGTAGCCAGGATACCTAACGTACTATAAATGAACTTCCTCAGCCGTGAACTATAACTGAAAGCTTATGCTTTGGTTGTCGACTGCGTGCCTGACATTTGACAGCAAGAATAGCGCCAGCATTGGCACTTCTGAACAGGAAGAGTGAATCCTTTATGCTTTCGGAGTGGGTGGAGCAGAGCTGAAAAGTGCCTGGTTTAAGAAAGTGATGGATCGTTTAATGCTATAGAACATAAAAAGAAATTACTCAAGAATTACTCAAGCTGTTGCATTACGTGTGCGCTTATGCAACATTTGAGTTGCAGATTCATTTTTTTTCATTGGAGTTACCGAGTCGTTTTCGAGCAACCCTCGCATTGTCGTCGTTAAATTAACAGACTATATGAGTACAGTATTCAGATTAAAAGGTTGTAATTGACTTTATTTCTGTATTCTGCCAATCTTTATAACTCTGCGATTATGTTGCCTTTACCAACCAAGGCTGAAGTTGTGGAATATTGTTTTTGAAGGAATCCACCCCCACACATTAAGAATCAATACTAAGAATGACCGTCATGTGTTTATAGATTTATATTTTTATCTATTAAATTGTAGGTTTCGTGTCACGCTCTCAACGAAATAGATAGGCAAAAATTAGCTCTGGCCTTCCTGGTTTCATAAGTGTATTCATCTGCTTGAAAACTCTGGTGCTGCTAACCTTCATAAAAAACTGATAGGCAGAAAATATTCCAGGTTGCAGATGATGGCACTGGAACAGTATGTCTGATTCCGGTCTTTCTTTGACAACGTTGAAGTCCACTCGATGTAGATGCATACAGCTTCTCTAAAAAATCTCTTCCAGCGTGTGGTGTATTCTATTCTGAGATTTCCTTCATTCAAGCTTAAGCTGATGCTCTTATTTTGTTATTTTCGTAATTAGCGAGGCAACTGGTAACACATAGACCGCAACAGTACTTTTCTGGAGGCTGGAGGCCAAAATGGGAAAAATGGGATTATCTCAGGAGCTATTATGAACATGTCCTGACATGGTCATGCAGGCAAGCGTCCAAGTGCGTCCCCGCCGTATCCAAGATACTTTCTTCCCGAGAAAGATGTTGGGTACCTTGGAATTTTTCCTTTAGTATTAGATAGGGGGAAGAGAATAGCTCATGAAAAAATCCTATTTTTCCGTTGCCGACTTTTGGCCGCCAGAGTCAGAATTGAGAGTCAGGTACTGTTGCGGTCTATGGGTAAGATATTCTTGAGCAACAGCAGGCTCGTAAAGACCACAATGATATCTCGGCAGCAAATTATTTTCTCCACATTTTGGGTTCTTCTTTCAACAGAGCAAGTTATCTCTTTAGGAAAAATTTCCGAGTCCGAGTTATATGAGTATCTTGGATACAGAGCTCCGTATTTATTAGAAGCAATATCGACTGCAGCCAAATATATCGCTTTTCTCCGTATCGGCAAAATAAAGCTTAGTGTTCTACAGCCTTGCACGCTTATCTGTGTACGGTTCTATAACTCAAGGTGGGAGTTGCGCAGCTTCTTAGAAAAGAAAGATAAAAAGAGTCTTATGTGTAGAAGGGAGCTCAACCGTCTACCCTAAATAGTTGGTAACATGAGAAATCATGAAGAACATGTCATGTCAACATGCGGTACTACCCAGGCAGGGAGCTCCCTTCTATACATGTAAGGCTCTGCCTCAATATCTTTGCGATGATGCTACAGGCAACACAAGACGGGTCTTCACAAATTCTTCGGTGTCATTTTGACACCGCGGGCACTCTAGGGTTGAAAGAACATTAAAGTAGTAATTCAGGTTACTTAATCCGTAAGACAGCCTACCATGGAGCGCACGTCTTTGAAGCCAGAAGGGCCAATAATTTGAAAGAGAACTACTATACAATTGCATAAATCTCTACAACTATTCAAGTCAAAAACTATGAATGGCTAAGAACGAATAAGGGAATATAAGATGTTTTACAACAAAGGGTGTCCCGAAAGAGTTAACCCTATTTTAAATAATTATAAATAAAAAAAGCTACAGCACTCTGAGAGCGCATACCTCCGCCAAGCGAGGCAACGGTAGCAAAAAAGTTAAATTGGCTCTGAAACCATGATTTTCTTTATATCGACTCCAAACTCTTGTTATTTGTGCCTTTTAATTGTAATAACAACTTGTGCAATTTTCTTGAAGATTCGTTCGTAACTTTTTGAGTTATCTTGGTGACAGACAAACAAACGAAGAAAGAGACAAGCAGACTGACAGACCCGACGAAAACATAACATCCTTGGCGGAGGTAACTATTGAAGTTGAAAAAATTTGGAAATTTATATGTTGTTGTTTATCAACGTTCTAATGTATGTTAAAACTTCCATGAAAAAGTGTGAAAGCGTATCTTTGCTGTACTATTTTTAGTAAGAGACCCTAAAAAGATGCTTGCCCAAACTTATTTAAATACAAATTTGATAGTGCTAAAACTGATTTTATATAACTTGTAACACTTTATTAGAAATGAGAAGCTAAATAAATTTTAAACTAAAGAAAAAACTTAAAATTGTTCTCTAAGTTTTAGTTCCCTTGGGTGTGCGCTCCCTCTCTTTTAACGCAGAGTTGCATTCCCTTTCTCACTGCATTCATAACTCTTCCTATCAGAGCTTCATTATCTTCTCGAAGCAGATTAACTTTCCGTTCAATTCTTTGCTTCAGGTCGTCGATATCTCTTGGCGGGGAATTTTAAACTTTACTTTCTAAGTGTCCCCGTAGGAAAAAATCACAGGGAGCCAAATCGGGGGATCTGGGCGGCCACTCAGTACGATGATTCAAGGAGATAATGCCATAGCCGAATAGCTCATCAGTTAATTCTCTGCAAAAGGGATCATGGTAAATTCATGGAAATTCCTACCTTCGGGGTTAAGCAAAGAGAGATTAAAGATTAATTTAATGCGTAATCACTAGAACGAATAAGGCGAAGCGGAAAAGTTCCTGGATTCTCTGTACGCTTTGCCGTTAGTACGTATAACTACGAGGAGAATTCAACACCATCCAGTGGCCTAAAAGCGACATTAGTTTTATAATGACAATCATGGGCAGACAACCTTCAGACTTTGCTATCGAAAAGAAAAAGCAGCCCCACTCTCCTTTCACCGTGGCCTACTGGTATTGACCCAATGTTTCGACCCAACTTACGACCTTACCGAAATTTCGTAACGCCGTAAAATTAGTCCTACATTACAGCACATTATATGTACGCGCAGACTAAGCTATACAAATGACGGTGACATAGCGATATTGCGACATTGCTTGCGACATTCCTTGAATTGAGGGGTTAACTCTCTGTTAGCCATCCCGCTGGTCACGGACTGCGGCATCACCTCTAGACAAGATGGGTGACGTGCAAAACACCACCTAGACCTCGTCCGAGGGGATTAACTGTCTCTAATGCAACGGAACATTGAGCAGTAAATACTTCCATGTCTCATTAGAAGTCTAGATGTTTAGTACTTTATGTCTGTTTTTTACTCAGAATTTGCAGAAAGAACATAAATCAGCGATTTAAACTCCCATTGTGTCTTATGAAGGGGATTCAAAATATATACATATTTTTATATAGATATATTTCATTATAGATCCACACTAATCATCCTTGAATAGTGACTCACTACACCCAATTCTCTTTAATAACTTCATTGACAATATCCACACCCAACTAAATGCAGCTACAGTAGGGTCCATATTAATGGCAATGCAGTAAATGGCTCAGCTATGCTGATGGCATGGTCCTTGCCTCCCCCACTCCGGGGGGGGGGGGGCTACAAAATTGCTCTCTATTTGAGAGAATGAAGGTAGAAAACGGTATGCATATACCTATATTAAATCTTGGGTAAAGTGACTTGGCCATCGATAAAGTTACTTGTCTCAATGGTGTCGAACTCACAGTTGCTCTTACCTGGAAGAAAAAAAAACGGAAGCTCCACGCAGAGGGTAACATGCAAATTGAGAAGCTTGGTTGCCGCTCGGATGAGGTCTAACGCCAGCTGATTCAGAGCTATCGCTATCTCCTGTACTGTAAGTCTCTTCAGTCAATGTCAAGCGGTCTACTGTATTTGACGCCTTCAAGTGCCCTATAATGACATATTTCGTCGGCTGATTGATCTAACGAGGTTAACTATTGCACGTATGATATTTGCTTCTAAGCACACTGACTGCCTCAAAGTTAGAACAAGGAAATTTACTCTCAGCCTCAAGATCATGATTGAAAAATCTAATAATACCTTCCCCTAGGTGATCCGTAATGGCACTGGCTACAAACTGTCTAACATGTACAACAGATGGCAACGCGTACTATTACCAGACAAATAATTATTTTTTCACAACCATGAGCTGGTATGATAGACCGTACAAAAGAAGCATCGCACACCAAGCTCTATTTATGAAAATTCCAGAATCATGAGCAATCCTTTCACCAAAATATTTACAAGTTTCGTCAAAAGAGCTGCGCCTCAATTGCTCGTAAGCCTCTCAAAGCCAAAGCACATTTGCTGTAGGCGCAAACTCGTACAAAGCATAAGCTGATTTTAAGTTTCGTTGCATAGAAATAACGTTTGTTTTAGGTGGCAGGGCAAAGAGAACTCCCAGCCACCATTAACTTTGATGCAGTGCCACAACTCCATTCTGCAGCTGGCAACTTAGATAGGAAAAACTTTTAAGTGCTTGAGCAAAATTTGCATTCGCAGATTCGAATCTCTTGAATGGGGAAAAGCTACGGTATGTTAAGAACAAAGGCTGTGGTTCTTGAGTATGCTTTATCAGCCATATTTGGGTAAATATACATCAGTATATTTAGAACAAAGGCGGCTGATCTCGGGCATGCTTTGCCATCCATATTTGAATGTATAAATATATTTAAAACGGTCTGTTATGAACTCAGAAAGTTTTACGATAGTCATTGTCAGCCATATTTGAGTAAACATTATTCTGTATGCGGAGAACAATGATGAAGAGTACTGAGTGTACTTTATGATTCGTATTTGGATAAGTATGATTTTGGTATAGTGAAATAAATATATTAGTTTTGGGTTTGCTCCATCAGCTACATGCTAATTAGAAAGTTCGGTCACTGATCGCAAGCTGTCAAATACCAGCTGTTTCGGACCTACTGCTATAGTTGTAGTGTACCTCGCTTTGGTCGAACTTTAAGCAGAAGTCTATTGGACTCCTACGTGTAGTCTAGAATGACATACTGTATTTCGTAGTCTGACCAATGTGCCGAGGTCAGATGATGCAAGTATGATATTTACTCATAAGTATATTGATTGCCTCAAAGTCAGGGCTAGAAAATGCGTCCTCAGCTTCCAGCCCAGGATGGAATAATCTGATAACGTCTTATTCAAGCTGACTCATAATGGTCTGGTCTACAAACTATCTAAAATGTATATACAGCAGATGGCAGGGCATACTATCAACAAACATGGGCTAAGCAACTGGCCGCAAGGCGGTGCAGTTTGTAATGATGGCATAACTTGATCTTTTTATTTAATGTAACTTTAGTAAAAAGTAGTTCTTTATGTACCATGTTCCTATGCGTACCTAATAAAGCATATTATTATTTGGGCAACTATATTTTGGTACTCTTAGAAAAAGAAGATTGCTCTTCAGCACGTTGCTATATCAGCCACACTGTGTGTTTTAAAATGTATATTTCGATATGGCTAGTACAGACGTAGTTGTTCTTGCGCAAGCTACAACAGCGAAATTTCAGTAAGCATTTTTTGGTAAAATGGCAGCACTAGGGAAAGAAAACGTGCGTGAAAATGTTTCATGTTTACAGTTGGATCAAGATAAATTATTCGAATTAATTCCATCCGCAGAAAGTAAAAACAATACTTTTCAGCACTGATCGTTTCAAATAATATTATTCGTGCAAGGAACCGACATTTCAGTTATACCTTATTGTGTTCAGTCGACCCTTCACATTATATATCTCGAAACTGTACAGCAGCACTATGTTCATAAGTCCAGAATCTCTATCTGTACTACATTTAGAAGGGAGGACACGAGATGCCTCCAATTAACTAAACAAGTCACTCTGAAGCAATTAGGTGGAGTATCACACCTGAACTCCTCCTGTATGTCTCCGCCCCCTCGGGGATCTCCAGGAACGCAAACGAAGAGCCCACCTGAGTCTCGTCATTACGCCGCCTTCTCTTTGATTGCTGATCGTGAGAGCCTTGCATTTCAAACAAATCCTTCTGTTGGGTTTTAATGTGAGGTTCTGACGTCAATATTTAAAGCAGCCCGTTTCGACCACGCAACGAATTTGTCAATAACACGTTTAACTTTCAGAGGATCTTCCTTTGTCTTTTGTCAGTCGGTCTCTGATGTAAATCCTTAAAGCAGACTGTTTCAGGACATTGAATTAGTGAACGATGCTGGAAATATTTAATTTTTACATTCAAAGATAAACTGACTGATCGCAATTGAAAAAAAAAAAAAAATCACAACCTGAGACTGCAAAGGAGGCAAAGAGCCCGTGGGTGGAATGTTTAAGTCTATATAAACAGACACGGACTGTTACGAGACAAGTTTATTTTCTCACTGTCACTTAATTGGCACACACATATTGAGTCATCAAAACTGGGGTATTGCAGTGGTATTTGTGTAGTAAGCTCATAGTAAAAGAAATCATATTTTAGTACGGTGCTGTTATTGTCACCAGCACGTTGATAATTACTGTATCGTCGATACGGCTTCAGTCATTAAAAGCAGTATCAGCGTCGAATTTGAAGTAAACAATGAATGCTAATATGACTTCTACACCTTAGCTCTTTCCAATCGCTACGATTATAACTCCTGCTACGACCCTATAATATTGTTTCCAGCTGTAGATATCTTTATAGACGAAGGGTTTTCACAAAAAGAAGGTGAGCACTGCGACATAGTTAAGTGGAAAAACGTGGGTGAATCTCTAGACTCATAATCCCACTAAATTTTACTGTAATACACAACATACAAGTCCTTGGTTGGTAGCTCTCTCCGTCCCGATCATAACGACAAAAAAATCTTTAGACGAAATGCAACGGGGGCGTTGCCTCGCTATTTTTTATGTTAAATCTATTTGAATACAGACGTCGTTTGAAGTGTCCCTTAGCGATCGCACAGACAGGAGAGTCTATTATTTTCCACCACGAATAATTTTCATTGTACATAGAGTTACGATGTGCCAGTGAGCAGAGGATCGGTGAAATAGAAAGGAACCGAAAAGTAGAGAGAGAGAATCGGGGATGCGATAGAAGTAAATATCTTCTGCCATCATAATATAAAAGCTCGGAGTACTAGTGCGCGTTTACAGCTCCTCTAGTGTTCACTTATATTCATTGATATTATATCTTCTTGGGAAGCGGAGCTTTGCCATCAAAACAGGACAATAAAAACTAGTGCGTGCTAATATATTATTATGTAAGAAACACATATAGATTAAATATGTTCCGTGTGACCCCTCCTGCATGGAGATAAGGTATACAGAAATGCGACATGCGAATTTAAAAATCTAGACGTAGAACAATGACAGACTGACCCGCAGTTTTTCATGAGCTAAGTCCACTCTCAGCGCCCTCGACAGCCAGTCTCAGCCACTTGAATTCAGCCATTTCGTCAGTTTCTTGTGCTCACAAAAAAAAGAAGAGGAAGCATATATTTACTTCCAGATCACAGTCTCAATTAATTCTCTTTTTTTTTTTATTTAAAGTCCTACACAAACGTATCCATGCTACTGATAGGATCCAGGCTCTACGGAGAGGAAGAATGTCGTGCTCGAATAGGTTTGATAAAAGGAGGTAAAAACAGCTAAGGATATCGGAAACTGAACGTTCCGGCCAGAATGAAGCCTGGCTGACGCGCTGATTGGCTGCATCAATGGAAGAGCGCCTGTGATTGGTGGGAAGGGATACCCAGGAATCTGTGCTTAGCGGGAAGGGAGCAGCCATCGAAAAACAAAGTTCCATTGCCAGCGCAGTGAAGTATGACTGAGTCTCATTTAAGTATTAGATGGGAAGTGCATGTTGACACAGCTGGCAAATCAGTTTCTTTGATATCTTATTTTTTTATGGTGGAGTAGGCTACTAATTAATAAGAGAGGGCTGTAAAAAACGAATTTTTTTTATCCGTAAAATAACACCTCCAGCTTGTTGAAGACGTCATTGAAATGATTCGGGATTGTTGCTGTCATTTACACAGAAAAAAAAAATATTTTTTAACCTTGTACAGTTCGCCTTCAAAAAATTTGGTTCCACACGCGAAACATCAGTAATTTAGAGGCTGAGAAAATTCTCTTCAAACTGATGGATTGAAGTGGAAAAGCACCGTACCGGACCAGAATTACTGAGAATTAGGGATATTTTCAGTCTTAGTTCTTTTTGGCTTGACATGGAACAGCTAACTATATTAACAAACTGCACAGTCTCGAGTTTAGCATAAACTTGATACAAGTTTTACACTACAGTATTTAATTTCGAGCTTCCTTCAAAAATCAGTAATATTTAATAAAGTTACAATATCGATTTTATTAAAATTTGTATTATTTCTGTACTTTTTATTTCGGACTGGACTAAGAATTTGGCGATATTTTCAAGCTACAAAACTTCAAGTTTTATGGAGGGGGCTAAAATATGCAGGGAGTGTTTCAGACTGGGCCCCTAAGTCTCGTAATATCAATGTCTACAATGTACTTTTAGGGGTAATTGTGAACAGACTTAGTTCTTAATAAAAGTTGTTATTATTTAAGAATACGATGAGAAGCACAGGTAGAAATGTAGTTGTGTGCTTCTCATCGTATTCTGCAGCATTTGATATAATTCCATCTCAATACAATATTATTATTATTACTATTACGACAAACCTGTAAAACGCCTACACAAGACCTTTTGTACCTCCGGCAGTATCTGTAGCTCCATGATGTGCAGAAAGAAATTCCGCGACAAATACAGACTTAGGAATAAATTAAAATTCGCCGTCGGCAGATTTCTAATGAGCAAACAAGGGTGCACGACTCGTGGCTTTTTAAACATTCAACAAACNTTATTAAATCACACCAGGCTGGCGACGTAGGAACGGAGAAACTCCATGAGGTTAACAAACCCCCACGCAACCAGCCCAGCGGGTGGAGAAAACAAAAGAAAGAAAAAAAGAAGATCCGAGTAATTTAGAAACTGAGGAAATTCTCTTCAAACTGATGGATTGATGGGGAAAAGCACCGTACCGGACCAGAATTACTAAGAATTAGGGATATTTTCATCTTAGTTCTTTTTGGCTTGACATGGAACAGCTAACTATATTAGCAAACTGCACAGTCTCGAGTTTAGCATAAACTTGATATATTTAATATTTAAAAAATTTACAATATCGATTTTATTAAAATTAGTATTATTTCTGTACTTTTTATTTCGGACTGGACTAAGAATTTGGCCATATTTTCAAACTACAAAACTTCAGGGTTTATGGAACGGGCTAAGATATGCAGGGAGTCTATGAGACTGGGCCCCTTAGTTTCGTGATATCAATGTTTACAATGTACTTTTAGGTGTAATTATTGTGAACAGATTGCATTTTTAATAAAAGTTATTATTATTTAAGAATACGATGAGAAGCACAGGTAGAAATGTAGTTGTGTGCTTCTCATCGTATTCTGCAGCATCTGATATAATTCCATCTCAATACAATATTATTATTATTACTATTACGACACGCCTGTAAAACGCCTACACAAGACCTTTTGTACCTCCGGCAGTATCTGTAGCTCCATAATGTGCTGAAAGAAATTCCGCGACAAATACAGACTTAGGAATAAATTAAAATTCGCCGTCGGCAGATTTCTAATGAGCAAACAAGGGTGCACGACTCGTGGCTTTTTAAACATTCAACAAACGAAAACATCGCGCTTTCGGGCCCACCCAAACATGTTTGTGTCGAGTTTGACGAAGCCTACATCGGTAAACAGGACTCCATCATTAAAAGATTCCTTCTTAGGATCAGAGTCTACAGTGAAAGATGGCATACCTGAAGCTAACTTATTTTCGCTCGTAAAATAGAAACATTGGAGTCGGTGTGCGTAGCGCCTCAGCAGCCGTCCAGTTGTTATGCTTCCGTCGCATGTCTTCTCAAACGGAACTGCTGAAGCCCTGAACTGTGACTTGATGAATCTTGATACTTTTTTGTTTTAACTTAGTTTGTTGATGACAGATTCTTAACTTGTTTCATTTCTTCATTCTAAGTACGATATATTTAGTTCATTCTAATTGTAATTTGCACCTGGGCTCTTACTGATTCCTCTTAAGAGTATCTCTTATGAAACACAACAATAGAAACTGATGTGCATTTATCTTTCTATTTAACTGTTTAATTATCTATTTTCTGTCATACATAAAGAAAACAGGCAATCATGTCACGCGCGCTTAAAATCCGGTTAGCAAGTATAGACCAGCTTACTGATGATCGCAAAAGTATGTAACCTCATATTTCAATACACATCTAGCCTGGCCAATGTTGGAATCCAAGCAATGATGATGGCTAGAGCTTCTCATAGCTTTCGCAAGTACCCTGAATTGTACGCTCTATGGTCATCAACACTTCAGCTGCGATGACTTATGGCGCAAATCGAGCAAATAATTAACCGAGAAAAGGTAATATATTCTTCAGAGATAGTAGAGCTATTAGACGGGAGAAGAATTCGAGGATTCTGTAAAAGTCAGTTATTACTACCGCCAAGGAGGTTATTTTTTTGTAGGTGTTTGCCTGCTTTATTTTTTGTTGCTTGCTACCCAAATAATTCAAAAAAGTTGTGGATGGATCTTTATGAAATTTACAGGTATTGTTTGGCATATTACGAGGAACTGATGATTTAACTCCTTGTGAAAATCCGTTCAACCATTTGTTTGTTTGTCTGCCGGTGTTTCAATAAAAACAACTCAAATAGTTAGGAACGGATATTAATAGAAATTAGAGGAATTATTAGGAATGTTATGAAGACTAAGTGACAGCATTTGCGTGATGATCTTTTTGTCCATTTGTCTGTATAATTTTTTTGTTTGTCAGTAAATTAACCCAAAAATTTTCATGAAATTTACAGGATCTGTTGGAAGTGTTGAAGGGCGTAAATGACCATATTTTGGTGCATGGTTGACTATATGTTTGTCTTTTTATTCGTCAGTATATAACTCAAAAAGTTTGAGATGGATTATCAAGAATATTTCAGGAACTGTCAAAAATATCAAGTGGCACAAATGACCACACTTTGGTCACAATAAAAGGAAATCCTGGTTTCAAGTTGGATTGAATTTTTCGTTAACATTGCATTGTTTGGCGGCGGTATGCGTTCTCAAAGTATTTTTCTCGTTTTCATATTTAAAGCAGTAAGTTATGAACAATATTATATTCTGGGCGTGTTCAATTGGGTGTCAAAATTAAAAACCTTCGAAGCGTTAACTTGTCCGAAACTTCATACAGCAACTTTGGCTTCGACACTTTGAATCGTGGTGCAAGTGTTATAAGCAGCGCGAAAACGCTGAACAGCTGAAAACTTCATTTCACGGATAGGATTCAGTTTCTGAAAGTCTTGATGTCGCCGGTTACGGGTCAGAGCTTGAATTTCATTCAACGAGGTCAAAGCCAACACACCTACCTAACGTTTCGGACAAGTTAAGCCTCGAATGCCTAATTTTAGTACCCCAATCGACCATGCCCTTAGTATCATCTCTGTTCGTATTATTTTCGCAGTACATGAAGGCCTGCCTTCTTGAACGGGTTCGGTGCCTTGGGTTTCAACCTGCGACTTCTTTTACTACGACACAATATCGACTGTCGGTTATTATTATTATTATTAAATCACACCAGGCTGGCGACGTAGGAACGGAGAAACTTCATGAGGTTAACAAACCCCCAGCGTTGGTCGGGTCGCCCACCTCTTTTGTTTTCTTACTTTTTTTGAAGATCCGAGATCACAGAATAGCTCTGTGTACAGATCGTTTAAAGCTGCCAATACCAGCACCAGCAAAGACAGAGCCATCTAAGCCAAGCTTGACTCGACTTGTCCGGAACTTCAGGCAGGTGCGCTGGCTTCGATTCGTCCACTCGAGTATCAGGCGTTAACTCTTAATTGATTTCCAATCAGCTTTTCAAGAACTCAGTCTTGCTCCATACTCTGAGCAAAGCACACTCCATTGGTGAGCTGAGCTTAGATTAATTGAATTTAACAACCCAAGCGAATGCCTCGTAAGTACTGCTGTTTCGTTTATTAAAAATTCTTAGAAAGTGTAAAATGTAATTTACTCGTAATTCGATTCCAGTTTTCCTTTATCATATCGTATGAAATACCACAAAAATATTAGGACGCTCTTTCTTTCCTGTAAGTTAAGCTTATAATAGTAAATATATTTTTTTTCATTCAGCAGTTCTATGCTTGTGACAGCTGGGTGTTGTGCTACACGGACTGTGGCGGCAGTTTCCTTTTGTGCTACACTGACTGTGGCGGCAGTTTCCTTTTGTGCTACACTGACTGTGGCGGCAGTTTCCTTTTGTACTACACTGACTGTGGCGGCAGTTTCCTTTTGTGCTGCACTGACTGTGGCGGCAGTTTCCTCTTGTGCTACATCGACTGTGGCGGCAGTTTCCTTTTGTGCTACACTGACTGTGGCGGCAGTTTCCTCTTGTGCT
>LQNS02278100.1:19049034-19059595 GCA_001587735.2 Parhyale hawaiensis
GAACTGATTGTATGGACAAAGGTACAGCCCACTAAAGCTATTATCGCACCCGCCCACCAAGAATACAGCCATGATAATAATTTAATCTAGTTATGTAAATTTGAACTCAACGCTGAGTATAAAATTTTACAATTTAAATGGGGTCCAGCCGCGCATTCGGACGGCTGGATGAAAGAACGCGTCCAAAAGTCTACCATGGGTATCGAATCATCACATGCGATGCTGCTGCCCGCCTCCTTGCTTTAGTATCTTATTTCTTGCTCTATTTATGCTCCAAAGCTTGTAATAAACCTATATATATAATAATAATGATTTATTAGATATTTGAACGTATATCATATTCCGTACGATATCCAAAAATCCTGTAAAGACATTCGTTCGTCAACAACGACGTTTTAAACAATGCTGTCTCTATGAGAAACAGTTTCATTTGGACTTTACAGAGGTAGTAACAAACTTTTAGTGGGTTTTGAAAGTTTTGGGCTATTTATCGCTTCAAGGGAGTGTACCTCGAGTAGTTAGACTACCAATATGCATGATATTCAGAGAGACTATTCACGTTGGATTCGAGCATTGCTCACTGGTCGGCGGCAGCGAGTGAAGCTGCTAGGAGAGACGAGAGGCTTTACGCCGAGCTCATCAGGGGCTTCATAGTGCAGCGTACTCCGGCTTTGTTTACTACTGTTCATAACTGATGTCAATGATGTTGATGTTCACTCCAGCAGCAAGATCATTAAATATGTAGATGACACTAAATTTTCGTCCTGCCGTATCGGTAAAGGATTGAATTGAAATCCAACAGGGCTTTGATTGCCCAATAGAATGAACCACTACGGAGCAGATGAGCTTTAATGTCGGTAAATATTCAGTAATAGGGCAGGAGACCTCGTCTGCCCACCGCTTAAAAATGAAAAGAATAGATTTAGCAGCTGTTATCCAGCAACCTTAACTTGGGAAGAACTATATATACTTCAACGCAGTAGTTCAATATGTTCACAACTGGGTTAAGATTGCAGACAGAGTACTCGGAATCGTTACCAGGAATTTTGAGTGCTACTACAACGATATAATCAATCATTCTTTTGTACAAAAGCTCTGCTGTATCCGCATTTACAATTTGCTATTTAGTTCTGGTCGTCACATCAGTGCAATGATATTGATAAAATGGAAAAATCCAACGCATATGAAGAAAATTAACATCTCAGCTGTGAGACGTGTCATACCAGTATCGCCTGAAAGAAATCAGATTCGTCTTTCTAAAGCAATGATATGACTCAGGGAAAACTAATGGAAACATTAAAGTACTTGAATGACTTCAACGACGTACCACAACGGGAATTTTTGACAGACACGTTGATAATCGCCTCCGAAACAACAACAACAACGGTCATAATAATAAAAAAATATAAAGATAGAACTACTCTTAGCCGGCAGTTTTTCCAGTATTTCATAATCAACATTAGAAATAGAATCCCTTCCGAAGTTACTAGTGCAGAAACAGTCAATGGGTTTTAAGACTCATATTGACAAACATTGGGTGCCACACCTTCCACAGCTACGAACTCCTCCTTCAGTAGTCACGAACTGTTAAAGGCCAAAGCATCAGAAGTCACCTTAATCCGTTACCTTCGTGCTCTTACGATCAACTCCTTGGCTGAGCTTAGTCTCTTCGTCTTCTTCCTTTATTTCTCAGATGTCTACTTGTTTTTGACATAATAGCAATAGATCATATAGGGCCGGAGCGAGAATCCCGGCTGCTTTTCAGGGTTAGGCCTGTTGGTCTGTCTACTGCTAGCTATCGAATCTGTTATAAATTGGCGTTTTAATTACCCGAACTTTGAAGCGCAGGAGTAGCGTTTTAGCTATTAACAAATGAATAATATAATTTAAACGTGAACGATAGGTGGTTTGGAATATGAGAGGTTACTGAAGTAAACTAAAACATTTCAAATTCTATGAAATACGAGATTTCCCATAAGTCATCACATATTGCGTCTGGTGGTAGGGGGGGATTACCACCAGTATTCCTTTTACTTTATATGCATAAGGCGTGTGAAAATGTATGGCATCTAAAAACGATAAACTAAAAATGACTGAATAAGAAGAAGGTGCAATTGCACGTTCATAATGCAGTCAATGATCGTGATACTTTGTTCCTTACGTATAAATACATAGGTAAATTCCATCTACTTCAACATCTACTGCATTGGTAGGTGTGTGAGCACATGTAGATAAGATGAACATCCCGATTGCGTAGGAATCGTCATATTGCACAAATTTCTTTCATAATAATGAATTTCAGGAACAACGAAGGCAGTTCGGCTGGCTGCGTGTTGGTAATCCTCTTATAATTGAAATTTTAGTGCACTCTGAGCAGCTTGCAGAGCCAGTTGAACAGTAAATTAATTGGTTGGAGTGCGAGGAGTTGCCACTTCCGCGTTGTACTGAAGTGCCGCAGCATTTTACCTCTTACAAATTTCCGGGAAACTAGAACAGACTGTATTTAACGAACACAGCGGCCGGAACTCACTGGGGATGCCGTAAGAACTTCTTCGCTCAGGCATCAGTTTACTTGACAGTGAAAACAAACAATATGGTAGGTAATTATTGGACGAAAATGAATCAATGACTGATGATGATCAAGAAAAAAGCAAGTTATTCAGTTGCTAATACCAGAAATTTCTAGTAAAACGACTAGTGAACCCAAAGTTCTATTCTTAGAAGCAACTGGTAACTACGTGAGAGACTTTAAATTTAGAGAAATAATAATCGAATCATCTGGAACCTGTGAAAGTTCCACAGAATAAAGCATCGTTCTACAGTGTTAATCCAGGCCCGTATCATCCTGATTTTTCCCTATCTAATACTGAAGGAACCTGCTGAAACTCGACAGAACAAAATCATTGTTCATCAATCATGACGGCCTCGGACCCGTACCATGCATACGAAGGGTGAAAAATGTTCAAAATCAGGCATTGAATCTTTTACTTAAAACCTGCGAGCAATAGCAGCTTAAACTTGACTTGAATCTTTCTCACAAACTTATGAAAAGACTCGCTGGCAATTCCTAAGGGCAGGTCAGCTCTTCGTGGAGCTGTTGTTGCGTTATAGTTAAGCCGTCAGCGTTGTGCCTTGAACAATTTTATTTGACGAGAATAGTATTGAGACTGGGAAAAACGAGGAAATGTTAACTAACAAGTTGCTAATTTGATTTTAAAGCCGTCTGGCTTTAGGGTTTTGTAGCCAAGAAACATCGATGAAATTCCAAGCGGCTGGAGCTATGCACATGAAGCTCGTATCCTGTATACCAACTTATGATGAAAACAACAAAATGAGGACGGTGGAAGTGATGGGGGAGCAGTGAGTTTCACGGGGTAGCCGCAGACAAACCGAGTTACATATTTGCTATTGGTGCACAAGCGACTGGCTGCAGCCATAAGAGACTCTTGTGCTTCAGGGGCGAGGCTGAGGCTCCCTCCTCTAAAAATACTGAAGAATAGCAAGTCTGTGTCCTTTTTAGTCTGTGCTCTTTCTCCTATTGATGCCTTCCCTGGTCGAATCCGGGATATCTCAGATCAACCCTAATTTTCCTCTATCTAATACTGACCAAAGTGTCACGGTCGTTCTACCTAAGAAACTAAGTGACAGCACAGCAGTGTTTTTGAATAATAAACTAGAGCACCCTAAGAGCGCATACCACCGCCAAGTCAAGCAACGGTAACGAAAAATTCAATTTGGCTTTAAAACTCCAATTTTCTTTGTATAGACTCAAAAATCTAATCATTTGTGCTCTCTGATGGAATTAACAGTTTATGCAATTTTCGTGCAGATCCGTTCTTAACTTTTTGAGTTATGCTGCTAAAAAACATTGTGACAAACATGGGTCAAACATACAAACGAACAAACCGATCTGCACCATAATTTAATCATTCATGTCGTTTAACATTAATAACGACTCCTATAAATTTCATAAAATTCCATTCATAAATTTTTGAAGTATTGTGCTAACAAGCATAGAATTAGAAACAGTAACTAACGAACGAACAGATTATCGCAGAAATTCGGTCGCTTGCTAGCTAGCAAGCGACCGAGTTAAGTTATGCTAGCTGTATAACTTAAAAAAACTATAAACGGATCTTCAAGAAAGTTACTGAAACAGTTAATCTTGTAAAAGGCACAAATGAGAAAATTTTGGTGAAGATACAAGGAAATCATGGTAAGTTGGGCATGCCTAGTTTGAGGGTCTTCGGAAGAAATAAAGGTGACGTTGTTCACGTCACTCCACGTGTGTGGAGTCACTCTGCTGGGTGTCTTCTGTGGTGCCGCAGTTAGCGACCAAAGAGAGAGCCAGCAGCGAATTATCTCCACAGTGTACGTAACCGCTGACCGCTGGTCTATCTGGTATTCTTTTTACATGAGAATCCGGCAAATTTTTTAACTGTACAGTTTTGATATTCGTTGCGTTTTGAATATGCCGAGGCATTTTGTTGAACAATCTTGCTCCCCGTAGGGCGAAGCTGTTAAAATATTTTGTGGTTACGGCTTATCCCGGAAGAATTAATTGTTTTCACACTGTGAGCATTACATCCACTTCGTGTGACGAGAAAGTTCGTTAAACCCATCCACTCCATGTTTTTCCCACAGCAATAACTCTAGTAATATGTTCTTCGAAGGTAGCATCGTCTTGCTTTCTCACACCGAGGTTTCTTAAAACTGTCTTTCTCCCAATTTCATGCCCATCGCTGGTGATGCATTGCGTGGATTCAAAGAGTGTTTGATTTTTTCCGTATCTTAGCAGTTCGAATTTTATTTCATTAAAGGTCATGTTGTTTTCTACCAACCATTGACAGATACTTTCCAAATCTCGCTGCACAGACAGCACGTCTTCCACAAATTGCACAGCAGCTAGTATTCGTGTATCGCCAACAAATGACTCAGGGACAGTATAGGTACATCCGTACCCCATGTCAGTGATCATGATGAGAAAGAGAACAGGCCCAAGAACGGTGCCTTGTTGTACTCCAATGAGCACCGGCTCTCTGGATGACACTTTCTTGTTGAAGATTACACTTCGGGTTCTATTTGACAGGAATGCTTCAAGACACCGAAGACATTTTCCACAGATACCCATGCGGGAAAGTTTCAACATTAGGATTCCGCGGTCAACCTTGTCAAAAGCCTTAGCTTTTGACAAGCCTTAGTAGATTACGTCCACAATCTCTGGTATGAGATCTATCACAACAATGCATCCTATCACAGACTTGACTCATTCAATAAACCATCACGAGCCCCGTTGCAGCTGAGCTTGCAAGACCTAATGATCTGGCCATATTTACTGCCGCACTGACAACTTCCCTACGCCTCGCCCAAGCATCGTTCTGCAAGTCAAAACGCCCTCGCATTGCCAAAGCAAGAGTCGAAGCATCGTTGCCATTTCGCACTTAGGGAACATACGGGCCAAGATCAAGTCACGAAGCGCCTTATATTCATTTGCATAATGTACCTTTGCAAATGGTAATGCGCTGGAAGGTCTGCAGAGGCTCGGCTATACTTGGACTTCAAGGAGTGATAAATATGGAAACAAACTGGCCTCTTGAGAAACTTAAGTGGGTGAAACAGAACGCTTCCGTGCGTAGATTTTCCGTTGCAGCGCCTTTGCTTCTCGCCACTCCGGGCTAATTTCCTTCCAGTTGAACAATGTAAATTAGCAGTATCTCCTGGGGCACCAACGTGCAAAATGTAAATTAGTTTTCTAGCTGTTCAGTGGGTGGCTCTGCTGTGGAGCTTGTGCAGGCATCAAGCAGGCAATATCTTTTATTATTATGAATGGAAATGAAAATATATTTCCCGAGTTGCTCTCAGCTTCAAGTTTTCCTCAACTATGGTTTGTATTTTGGTTTTCTGCAAACTTGTGCCTAAAGTGATGTTGATATTAGAGATCCTAATTTGCTGCATGTTTGGGGTTACGTAACGAATACACCAGTCTGACTGACATTTTTTCTTGCTACAACTGAAGGATATCTCACTGATGTTATCGCGCAAAAATGTAAAATTTATTGTTTTGTGTATCATATCACAAAATTCCTTGATTTTGCTTCTAACCTACATCAACAAATGTAAATTTGGGGCACAGTGGTTGGGATTTTAGCGTGCTTGCTAACTTTTTGCACCATATGAAATATCTAGAATAATTCGGCTTAAATACGGGTAGGCAGAATTCCAGACTGAAAGATTTGAGGAGAGGCTGAAGGGTTGCACTACAATAAGTTGAAAATGTTGATGCTATTATTATTATTATTATTATTAAAACTTCACGCTTGAGCTCCCACGGACAGATAATACAACCCAAATGAAGCATCTTGCAACAACGGGAAGCCCAAAATGCTGCTAAAGGAAATCCAGCAAAAAATCATCAACAGCTGACTTAAACGCCTGCAAGCCAATACGACCAAAAGCCGATGCCGGCAACTAATTCCAAACCTTGACCGATCAAGGTACGAAGCACCGACAGAACTGATTAGTTCGACATATGACAGCCTCCAACGTGGAAGAGTGCGCGCCGCGCGCGTATTGCACAAGTGACATTTTAAAAATTGGAGATTTTTGAAATTCGGTTACACTGAAATTGAATATTTTGGGGTCTCAACGTTTATCGCCGGTGATTTTGAAAATGGATACTCAGAAAACTGGATATTTTAGAAATCTGACCATTTTGATATTGGACGTTTCTTGATGGAATATGTTGTCTTCACTCCATCCTTACTAGGGAGTTATATTAACAGCGTTACTCCTGACCTTTACAATGCAGAAAGCTAGTCACCATCTAAAACGGGAACATTGCTATGCTTTAAGGGAATACAACAACCCTCAGTTTTTATGCATAGGAGCCTGTACTCACACTACTCAAAAGAACGAGTTTTGTCATCTCCGCGTTCGAATGCGTTACTGTGTCCATTTAAATACAACACGATTGCAAAGAATTTTAAGTAATAATTCCTTCCAATTCGTTCCAGTTAAGCCTGAAACTTAACTAACGGCACTTGCTGAACAAATTAAACTAATAGCCAAGAACTTTGCACCATTTCAGTACACTCAAAGCTGTATTTACGAGGGCTCAACAAAACGTTCTTACGATTAGCCGAGGAAACTATAGTTCTTTTGATAAGTGTGAGTACCTGCGTTAATGTACCAATAGTTGACTACGTTACCAATCGTGCTACGTCTACGTGAATTGATACGTAATTGCGACGTTGAAGTGTGAATGGTTTAGTACAGTACACAGTTACAATAGTATTTGTAATAGTGCAGTTATGATAAGCAGAGAGAGGAAGAGTTAACAGTGCATTTTTAAGGATTAGATAGCTGGCGATAGACGAACAAACGGTCCCACTACCAGAGGGGAGCCAAGGCACAGGTTCTAACTCACGGAAATGTTTTGCTATTTAAAACAATGTTATTCCTGCGTCATACCAGCATTTGATTTGAGGAGTTTTAGATTTATTAAATAGCACTTATGTACATTGTCAGGTTCAAGGAGAGAAAAATGTAGCGTAGCATAAATTTTCACCGAAAAACACAGCCCGTAGCATAAGACACCCTCTCCCGACAGAGGTTCACGAGGTACTGACGTGAAGAAGATTGAATAGAAAGGAGGGAGTGGAGAGCGTCGTCCGTGAAGCACAAGAGTCGGGTGTGGCTGCAGCCAGTCACCGTATGCAACAATCGCATATAAGTACATCAGTGTGTCTGCTGCTCCCTCAAAAAAAATTCACTGCTCCCGCGTCACTTCCACCAATGAGATTCATGAACTCGTCACAGCCACACCCGACCAGTTGGACCCCAAGATTACATTATTTACTGCGACAGGGCTCCCTCCTCCCCTATTAAAGCTCCTTGACTGATGCCCGAACAGACGCAACTCACGGAGCGCTGCAACGCGAGTCGAGCACGTCGCTGTCGCCCGCACAGCATATCTGTTTAGGAGAATAAAAAAAAAAGAGAAAACGGCGGTCAGTGGCGTGCGCTTGGGCTTCCATGAGACTCGAGCGTCAATAAACCTATCGCATGCTATCGAATCCGTCAATTTCTATTCGTCCGAAAGTTGAGCAGGACGAGATAAGCAAATCAACTGGGCCTGAAGACGCATTTACTCCTGGGGCCTGGACTGATAGCTACAGGCAGGGTAAACTCTGGTGTGTTTGTTCAAGAATAGAGCTGCTTTTGAGCGGAGCCAGGCTGTTTATACGGTGTACAGCAGCGTAAACTCTCACTACTGAGGAGTTGCTCCAAGCATAATGGTCTTTAGAAGGATAAAAAACCGGGCTAACTGGCCCCTCGAGAGCCTTCGCCATTGCTTATTTAACGCACGGCAACAATGTTGATGTCGCAGAAGTATGAGAGGAAAATACAAGAAAAGAGGGATAAAACGGTGAATTGTTAGTGGGTTCATTCGACAAGTGTGGCAACCCATTAGAGAGTTTTACAGAGGGTATTAAACATACGGACTACATTGTTGACGGTATAGAATTTTTGAGCGCATTCGGCATGAGAATGGGAGATAAAGTCGTGAACTGTCAGAGGACTTGTTTGACAATGGCCCCATTTCCGCAGAGTTGTTCGTAACAACAACAATGCTAATGAAGATAGTAATAATAATAATGCAAACATGAACAAATAAATGAACAACTCGACTGAATTGGATTTTTATAAGGGAATTATTACCGTTAGGTGGCAAAAACCATATGTGGTTCATATGGAATAACCTGCGCTACTTGAAGAAAAATTGATAAATACGGAGAAAAATGGCTCCAACAGCTTGTTTTGGTTCACTCAGCGATGTTGACGTTTCCCCCCACTTGACTTCTGAAGCGAACTTGCGGAAGAAAATCCTCAGCAAGATCTCCCGAAAAACACGACCTAGCCTCCGTGTATTATTTTTTTTGTAGCAGATCACTGCAGCGACTGCAGAGGACGCTCAGTTTCCATCAGCAGTCAATTTTTGAAGCAGATTGGGTTCAAATTTCATCAAATGGCCAGGAAGTGAACGGGACTTGATGCATAGGAGATGGTGGACGCTGGCCAAGGTAGAGACATGGGTGGAGCTAAGTTTATAGGACCATCTGCAATATTCGTCTTTGAAAGCAAAAGAAAAAAGCTTTGAAGATGCAGGCAAAACATTATTTTTTTTTTGCTTGCAAAGCTTGTCTCAGCAGTTGCATAAGCAAACAATAAACAAAAAAAATAAATACACTAACACTTGAGTTGTGTTTCAAAGACAAACCTGCCTTGGTTTTGCTGCAGAGGCAAAAAATAATATAAATATATATGAAAGATGAAATGATACGTGCTTCAAAGGCCGGCTTGCTTCATGCAAATCTACATGTAAAAACATGATTCAGTTTCTAGAGACAGAAAAATGAATAAATAAATAAATATCATTTTTATATTCATATATTACAGCTTGCTTCAGGTAATTCCCAAGGTCAGTGTGTATATGCATGAAGTGTTCAGTCATATTCAAAGGAAAGTTTGATTCATATATTTACACAAGCACAAATATTATTCATTTTAACAATGAAATTTTGTTTTTGCTGACAGTGTACGCCATGAACTTCTGAAGGCTATACATGGTAAATATGTATTCAGTTTCTGGACATTCAATTATTTTTTCAGAGACTGTTAATTTCATAGCATAGTTTGAAAATAAATACTCATACGTGTCTTCAAATAAATAAAGCACGAAAATAAGTAAAATAAGGAGATAAAATGATTTGTTGAAATAATTGGAAGCAAAAGCTTGTATCAAGCAGTTTGCAAAATAAAATATGTAAAGTACTGACCAAACTTCAAAGACAGCATAGTTTAATTAATTAGTTGTAAATCCAGTCAGCGCAGGTTTTGTTTCATGGACAGTTGTCGTAGTCAAGTATAAAAGTAAAATAAAATCAAACTAGAGCACTCTGAGAGCGCATACCTCCACCAAGTAAGGCAACAGTAATGAAAAATTCAAATTGACTCTGAAACAATGACTTTTTATATCAATTCCAAAACCTAATAATTTGTGCCTTTTGATTGAATTAACAGTTTTTGCAATTTTTTTTAAGATACTTTCACAATTTTTTGAGTTACGCTGCTAACAAACATTATGTTAGCAGCCTGCAGAAACAGGCTGCCCGGTGCAGCACAAACATCCCTGCAGGAGCAGGCTGCCCAGTGCGGTACAAACATCCCTGCAGGAGCAGGCTGCCCAGTGCAGCACAAACATCCCTGCAGGAGCAGGTTGCCCGGTGCGGTACAAACACATACCTGCAGGAGCAGGCTGCCCGGTGCAGCACAAACATCCCTGCAGGAGCAGGCTGCCCGGTGCAGCACAAACATCCCTGCAGGAGCAGGCTGCCCGGTGCAGCACAAACATCCCTGCAGGAGCAGGCAGTCCGGTCTAGCACAAACATCCCTGCGGGAGCAGGCTACCCGGTGCAGCACAAACATCCCTGCAGGAGCAGGCTGTCCGGTCTAGCACAAACATCCCTGCAGGAGCAGGCTGCCCGGTCTGGCACAAACA
>LQNS02278100.1:19060622-19081124 GCA_001587735.2 Parhyale hawaiensis
GGGCAGCACAAACGTCCCTGCAGGAGCAGGCTGTCCGGTCTAGCACAAACGTCCCTGCAGGAGCAGGCTGTCCGGTCTAGCACAAACATCCCTGCAGGAGCAGGTTGTCCGGTCTAGCACAAACATCCCTGCAGGAGCAGGCAGCCCGGTCTAGCACAAACATCCCCGTAGGAGCAGGCTGTCCGGTCTAGCACAAACATCCGTGCAGGAGTAGGCTGCCCAGTGAAGCACAAACATCCCTGCAGGAGCAGGTTGCCCAGTGAAGCACAAACATCCCTGCAGTAGCAGGCTGCCCGGTGCAGCACAAACATCCCTGCTGGAGCAGGCTGCCCGGTGCAGTACAAACATCCCTGCAGGAGCAGGCTGCCCAGTGCAGCACAAACATCCCTGCAGGAGCAGGCTGCCCAGTGCAGCACAAACATCCCTGCAGTTCGTCCGACGGGCCACGTCGTGTTTGTAGGGACGACCTCGTCCGAGTCCGATCTAGCACAAACATCCCTGCAGGAGCAGGCTGCCCTGTGCAGCACAAACATCCCTGCAGGAACTTTTGAAGACGTCCAACTTGACTGCAGATGCTCGCTGTCGCTGCCCAACTTTAGTGCCCTCGATTGCTTCCTTGTCAGGCTGGAGTGTTTGCTATGCTCGCGTTTGCGATTTGTAGCATTCCCATACCAATCTAAAAATCATATGCATTATCCAATATGTATGGGGCGGTATCGGGTAATAGAGGATAAAAAACCCGAAAATTCTCCGTTCTAGATTGAGTTCGTCACCCTTAGGTGTACAGTCTTCGATCTCGGTATAATATGTCTGTGGCCAACATTAGAGTAGCTGGTAGTTTATGTAAAGAGAGATTAAAATTGATCTCGTTACCGATGGAAACTTTGACTTGGTTACGATAGCTTAAGGTTAGCTAGAATTCTAGAATTGATGCCTAACTTAATTCAGAAGAACACGTTACATTTAGATCATAGAAGGCCTCTTACTTATGATGAAATTGGAAGCCCTTAGCAACCAGGGGGATTATTCACGCTGGATCCGAGCATGGCTCATTAGTCGGCGGCAGCGAGTGAAGCTACGAGGCGAGACGAGTGACTGGACGCCACTTTCATCTGGGGTTCCATAAGGCAGCGCTTTTGGAAAACTCCTACTCATCATTTACATCAATGACCTCGATCTTAATATCAGTGGCAATATAGTAAATTTGTAGATGACACTAAACTATTTCGTCCTGCCGCATCGGCCAAGGATAGAATTGAGCTCCATTAAGACCTTGACCTCCTCATGAAATGGACGGCCAAATGCCGCCAAATGTTCAACAATGCACGTAGGGCAGAAGAACCCTTCAGCTGGATTGGAAATAACATAATAAAATTAGCAGCTATTCCTAACAATATGACCTGGGCGTAACTATCACAAACACAAATACGACACGGTCAGCTAGTGGAAATGAGTGTCAAAATGATAAGCAGAGCACTGGGGTTCAATACTAGGAATTCTGCTTGAAAATCCAAGCACGTAATCATTCTTCTGTACAAAGCACTGTGCTCCCCCATTTAGAATATGCTGTTCAATTTTGGTCGCCACACAAATGTGACGATGTCGATAAAATGAAAAAAAAGCCACCGCAGAGCAACATAATTTATACTTCAGCTGCAAAACAAGCCATACTAGTGTTGCCTACAGGATGTGGGACTCATCTGTCTCGAACAAAGACGACTCAGGGGCATATAATAGAAACATAAAAGGATTTGAATGGTTGAAATGGGGTACCCTACATTTGGACTTTTCGACAGAGGCGTTAACGATCGACTGCGAAAGAACGGTCAGAAACTCAAATATAAAGACAGAAGAACTACTCTGATCCAAGAGTTCTTCACGTACTTCGTTGTGGACGGTTGCAATAGATTTGGAATAGTTGTCGTTGTAGAGACACTCACTGCTTTTAAAAATCCTCTTGACAAATACTGGCAGCAACACTCTCTGCAGCTACAAACTCCTTTTCCAAGTCACAACTTTCAACAGCTAATGCTCCAGAGGCCACCGAAATCCATTATCTCTTAAGCCCCAACAAGCTGAACATATCGGAGCTTTGCACAAATGCAGCAATTAATCGTGCTTACTCGGCCAACTTCTTGGCTGAGTTTATTTTCCTCTTCTTCAGCTGTTTCGATGAGTCTTATACAATGGCAATAGCTCACAGAGGGCCGAAGCGCACGTACCGGCGGCTCTCTGGGCATAGGCCTATTAGGTTCCGTCTTCTGCCACCTGCCTAATCTACCATACCAGCAGGCAATATTCCTAGGTAATATAAACGAAACTGTGAAATTAAAGTTGAATTTTGAATTCAGCCAAGCAGTGGAACGTAGGTATTTCCTTTGAACTAGCTTCCATAAATCAGGTCGCATGGGCATGCTTAGAACGCAGAAAATTTTTAATGTACAACTAAATAAAATTTTAAATTAGAAAACGTTTCAGTCAAAGTGGGCTACGCTGAGTGTCTGGTTTTGTATTAAATTTGCAATAATGATGTTGGGCAATTGAAGGGCGAATACCCAAAGTTAGTTACTTGTAAGTCGCGATTATTAGAGTGGTCGTCAACCATACACTATAGCAAACACATTCTATCAATTTTTTAGCCCAATTCGTAAATAGCATCGTAGGTCTAGCCTTTGCTGAGATGCTTCCAGTGTCAAAATGAGCCTCACAAAGTTGTGGCCCACTTTGGATTTCACCTATCCAAATTTGAGAGTTTCTTTTGTAGGCAATTTTAGCCGTAAGCTCTACAACCGATGGGCCAGAGGCCCATACCCAGACAAGCGTAAAAGCCTGACTTCGGTTCTCTCTGAGCTGTTGGTATCAGTTTAATTCAGAGTAAAATTCCCATATGCCAGGCGGGGAGCGATAAAAAATTAGAGAAACGTAAAAGACGACTAGTTGCAGCAGATTCGTAGATTAATATCAACATGTTAAGTTCCTTGTGGACGATAATGGAACACGGCTATCCCTGAAGGACGAATCTTTAATAATTGAATAATAAGCTGCAACCAATTTTTTGAACTAGCAAAATTCTTTTCGGAATATTTCTACAGTGCTACGGCCATCTCCAAGACTCACTGATTGGCTACACGAATGGTCTATGCCTCCGCTTCATACGCGACAGATGGTCACATAGAGACGAACCGATAAAAAATACAAAAAGGCGGCAATACATTCACAGGCCGATAGACGAATGAACTTAAGAAATAAATTCATAATCAAATCAGTTAACAGCTCGGCAGAAAACACAGTAACTACGTTATTAGATAAATGAATGAATATGTGCACAGATAAACGTGAAAATTAATAGAAGCACAGCTGCATTAGTAGACTAACAAACAGAAAAGATAAGGGATGGTTCGGTAGAGTGTTTGGTAGATTATTTTCTTCGTCTGACGAACCAAAAAATTTTTGACGCTGGCCGCTGCTGATTCCGCGATATAAGCCAAATTTAAGAGATCCGAGACGTGGATTTTTGTCCAATAGTTTGCTGAAAATTCACAATATTCGATATCGACGGAAGACTTCAGTGTCGAGAAGATCAGAGCACATGCAGATCTCCTGAAGCATTCGATGAGGGCTCCTTGGGTTCTCCGCCTCTTGAAGTCATCTCTAGGGGAGTTACTTTTCTTTATTAGCGTTATCGAAGAAACTGCTTCGCTGGAGCCACGCTAATGAACACCTGTAATTACCTTACGCAGTTAACGTGAGTAACAATAGTAGTTGTAGCGCTAGTCCGTAGGAAAGTCATTTAGTCACAAGTTTATTAACAAGTTAAAAGTAAAGTTGAAAGATAAAATTAAGGGAGGCCAGCAGTGACGTCACCAAGGGAGGCCATCAGCAGCTTACTAACAACAGTATCAACTCACCAACTGACCTCTGTCTCACATTCTCCAGGTTTGCTCACAACGGTATCTGCTCCCCAGAAATAATCTCCGGCTGAACTCAGCTTGTCCCGTCATATTGCAACTCCATGAAGCAATTCCCTGCAATGCTCTCACAGACGCGTTCGTATTAACGCTAAATTGAGCCGTAAATACCTGGAGGCGTTGGATTTCTGCCCCTGATTTACTCCATCACCATTTTCTGAGTTTATTTGCAATGGAGCAGCGACTCTGGAGTGATAGGGATTGCTCAGAGACAGACAACGTGGCCGGCAGCTTGAGTCCGTTTGTTCCAAAGCTTGTTTTATTTAAGATTTACATCTTGTAATTATGGAATTCCCTAGTGTAGTGAATAGGTTGTTTCAAGGCCACTCACTGTTCATTTGATATTCATAGCCGTTAACTAGTAGACTGCGTTGGACAATATTTGGATTTTGCGAAGTTCTAACTATTCTAAGGCCAGCCATTCTTTATTTAGTATTCATGCATAGTATGCAGCAGACAGCACTTGGGAAATTTTGTAACTCGCTCTTCTGTTTCCAGTCCAGACCTTGTATAATTAACGTTTGTATCCGGTAATTAGTGGAGTGTGCAGAAAAAAAAAACATCTAGAAGTACGATGTGGTGAACAAGCTCTATATTTATTATCTCAGGGGCAGCCATTTTTATCTAAAAAAATATCATAATTACACAAGGTATTACTTGTCATCGTGCGTTTATTTGTGCAGATTATAGCCATTTTCATAGGACGAAATGTACCGAGATCTGCATCGTCTAAATCTGTCATGTGCTTTAAATACATCAATACAATATGAAGGTACATAGTCTATAACATCTAAAATATTTCACTAGAGTATTAATATCTTTTGAATCATGGATAATAATATGCATAATTTCGGTCACTAATGTAGTGAATGAGAGCAGTAATGCTTATTTCAAAAGCCTGCATCAATTACTGAAACTTCACATCTGGCGCATAAACATACGAAACTCGCACCACTTAACCTCTGAACCCCAGCAGGGGTCTTTGGGTGTTCTGAATGTGGAAATCTAAAAACAGGTTCGGGGGCGAGGGAACGTTCCCCAAAGAACAACAATGTGAATGTGGACCCCGTCGCCCCATGCAACTTTATCAATTTTGAAAACGATGGCTCCAGTTTTTTTATAATGCAAGTAGATTGGCCCATAGACCGCAACAGTACTTGACTCTTAGGTCTGACGCTGGCGGCCAGAAGTCGGCAACGGAAAAATGGGATTTTCTCAAGAGCTATTAGGAAAATAGCATTACAACTTTAATTTTAATCAGCGTTACCTAACAGACAACATATGACGAATCACGCTCGGTTGGTCAGTTTCGGCAATAACTAAAAAATTTCAATAAAGTAAAATCCAAATAAATTCAATAAAGTATACTGAATCATTTACCTAACGAGTCAACAGTTCTGGGTTCAATGACAGAATGGTTATTGAACCCACAGTTCTGAACAATGAAGGAAGCACTCTTGACTCCTGAAATTTAAGGCTATTGTACCCTTTGTTGCATATCTTACGCTCAATATATTAACGTGATAAATATATCACTAATAAGTATAATTGTCAACAACAAAGTGTCATCCAGACAGCCGGTACTCTGTGGAGTACCACATGGCATCGTGCTTGGGCCTGTTCTCTTTCTCATCTTGATCAATGACATGGGTACGGATGTAACTACGTGGTACTTTGGTCATTTGCTGACGATGCACGAATACTATCTACTGTGCAATCTGTTGAAGACGTGCTGTCTATGCAGCGAGATTTGGAAAGTATCTGACAATGGTCGGTAAAAAATAATATGACCTTTAATGAAACAAATTTGAACTACTGAGATACGGAAAAAATCAAACACTCCTTGAATCAACGCAATATGCTACAAGCGATGGGCATGAAATTGAGAGAAAGAGAGTTTTAAGAGACCTCGGAGTAAGAATGCAAGACGATGCTACGTTCGAAGAACATATTGCTAGAGTTATCGCTGTGAGAAAAAAAAGAGTGGATGGATTTTACGAACTTTCTCGTCACGCTAAGTAGACGTCCCCTTGCTCGCTGGCTTGCTCCAATGTTGGTCCTGCCGCCCGTCACGCTATTGAAGATTCAGATAGGAGAAAATTCATCTACTGAGAAACAACTTGAGATACCATAAAAATTCAGCCCTTGGAGTAACGGTGACCAATATAGCTTCTGAAACATATCGTCAAAAGTGGAAATACTGTATTTTTTCAATATCGCTTCGCTTTCGAAACTAGTTCGGTACTTTTTGGTATGACGATGATGATGCTTCTTCTGAGCTTGGCAGATGGAAAGCCGTATGGCCTATATGGTCGAAACGTGAATATTTTAAATAGACATGTCTTTTAGATCGATCGTATTCGCTTTAACCCTGGTTTTAAGATCGTACGGTATCTTTAATAGAGTTTTTGATCCTGTGGGGCACAGTTGGGGTTTTCATTTCTTTTGTGCATAATCACTTTCGCTTGCTTTCTTTAGCTGAATCTCTTCGAGGCAGTTGAAAATTTTGGCTGAGGAGACGCATTTTTATATCGAATTAATTTTCATTGCAGCCAAATTTCGACTCTTGAGGTTTACCTATTGCTTGGTATCCAGGTTACGGTAAGCCCTGAGCATTTTGGTAAATTTTTTTGACTGAGCTATATTTTCTTAGGGCTGCTCAACGCTTGGCCAATTCTAAACTGACATTCGCGCCTTATCTTGCAGGGTGATATACTCTCGCAGAACTCATGGCTGGATAACTTGCGCTTCATTCATGGAAGATCAGCCTTGTAGAGATGAGACCTACTTACAGCAAAACCTATAGTGGGAAACGGAAACATAAATAGCTTAGTCACCAAATTACTACCGTAATTTTTGACAGCTAGCTAGGCCCTCAAGGTTTTTATAGTCGAGAGTCTCCAGTACAGGTTTTCAATGAAAATTAACCATAGACATGAGTGATGAAAACTCCTACCTATTTTTGCTCTAGAAATGTCTTATCTAAAGTAAACTATTTTATTATTTTATAAATCAAAAGTATTCCAGTAAAAGGTATTTCTCACCTGCCGTACACTGACTTCATTTTTGCTCTCGACAAAGTATTTCCAGACTAGATTATTTTAGAAATGAAAGCATTCATTTGAATGTTCACCATTAATGAGCTGTTATAATGCCGTCAACTTCGCACCTGCAAAGGTACATAATTAAAGAGTTATAATTCACGTCTCTGCATGCTATGAATTCATCTTCAGTGTATGATGTAAGCGTATATATCTGTACGAATATCATTGCCTACTTCAAGCATCTCTGTACTACCAGAGGGCATGACTTAATATTGTCATTCTCGGGACGAACAACAGTAGCTGTTTACGATCGATAGTAATTTGTTGCTTTTTGTTAATGACCTATTGTTGCCACTTGCGTACGAATAACATTATTCGGCACGCGGCACGCCATGCTCCTCATTCCATGCAGTGATAAGTTGATGATTCTATTATAAGCATGACTAAATATAGAGCATTGAGGTCACGTCGCTGCCAGCAAAGCCTGCATTTAAATAGCATTGTGATACGTCACTCTAAAAGCCAGATAAATTAATGATGCAAATTAACTGGGAACTTTTGCAGGGTTTCCAGTTCGGTGACTACATTAATAGCACACTCCCGTATTAATTACCGTGTGCATTTTTAGCATAATCTCACGGTATATATGAGACTCCAAAAATAGTTTCTCGAAGTTACGCATAACCTGTACTTTTTCGAAAGAACTACCTCTATTAATATCGACCACACAAATGGACACTATCCGCGTGGGTTAACCGTTATATGCCTCAATGAGGATGGTTGAAATAATAATGATAATAATATTAATAATAATATCCAAAAATGCAATAAAAGTCGACACAAACTAATATTAAAATTTAACGTTTCGGGAATTTTATCCCATCATCAGAAACCTCTAATAAAATCTTGTAAGGATGCCTAGCAAAACTTTTATTTAAGATGACCTAAGTTTCGATAGTGCTAGCAGGCATTCTTAGAAGATTTTATGAGAGGTTTCTGATGATGGGATAAAATTCCCGAAACGTTAAATTTTAATATTAGTTTGTGTCGACTTTTATTTCATTTTTTAAATAATAATAGCAGTAAATAATAATAATAACCAGAGGGATTAGGGGAGAATTCTACGGTTGGCTAATAGTGTAGGTAACACAACCTACGCTGTTGTAACATATCTTACTTTAACCTAATATATCTTGTCTGAGCTACGGCTTGTACTGGCCTTCGTCTACCTCAACGCACCTCTGCTTAAAGCACAAAGTCTACACCTACACACCCTGTCTACCAAACTCATCTCCTCTCACTCAACGCCCGTTCTTTAACCTAACACAAGATAGATCAGGGGTAGGCGAACTACGGTCCAAGGGCCACATGCGGCCAGTTAGTAATCCGGCCCGTGGTAGGCTTTGGGATCTTTGATATATTAACCCATTGAGGCACTTATAAGACACAGAAATTTTATATTTGCAGCAAATAAGTTACTCCTATTTTTTTTCTTTGATACATGTGTACCGGGTGCTGGTCCGGCCCGTCTGTTAATATTCGAAAGTCCGTGAGGCCCCTGCGTCAGAAAGTTGGGCTACCCCTGGTCTATACCAAACTTAGTGTAAATTCAAAACTGGTTTTGTGACTTTATGTTGAAAAAATGAGAATTTATCATCTTCAATAAGCGAGGGCTTTTGTCATGGACTCTGCGCTTCCTTTTGCATTTAGGAACGGGAATATCACCTTACAATTATCCTAATAATACACCTTTCTGATTTGAAATGTGAAGAGGGTGTGCTGACTTTGATTTTTGAAGATTTTTCTAAAAAAACCTGCAAGGTAGCCCTTAGCGATTTTCTCAATATCTACAGTTGCTTCCGATTTCACCAATATGGTCCGCATTGATAGTCTATACGATACTTATTGAAAATTCAGTATCGGTTTCGCGAAGTCATATTTTACTAAAAAAAAAGTTGTAGCTGATTCAAAAAATGAGAAAGTTCATCTCAAGTTAGCGCATTGTTTTGTCTTGGATTGTGCGTTTTCCTCTGCATTCGTGAGTGGGCATACAACAGCGCAATTACATACTCTAATACGAATATCGTTCATATTTTTTGTGCAAAAATGAAGATCTGCTTCTGAATTTTAAAGATTTTTTAAATAAACTGCAAGATACTTCAATAGAAAATTTTCCAATCTATGCTGTCCTTTCCGATATCACATGGATAAAATATTATCAGTATTTATAGTTTGTAAGTTCGTTTCGTCGAGTGGAATCGAGTTAAAATTGTGCAAATGGCAGCAGTAAGAAAACTCATCGGGCAGCGACTCATTCACCACAAGGTGTAAAATGCTCCACACGTACAATACGGCAGACATAAATGAAACTTTACATGCCGCAAGTATATTCAAAGAGAAAGAAATCGGCGTCTCAATGAACGGAATGAGATCATTATTGCGCAAATGGCAGCGCCGACAAAAATACGCTCAAAGCGTCAGGATTTATTAGACTATTAGGGGAATTACCCAAATTCCGAACTAACTCTATTTTCAAACAAACAGTTATTATTTGATGGGATTCTTATTTTCGCCTATCTAATATAACTGTTTGTTCGGAAATAGAGTTAGTTCTGCAATTGGGTAATTCCCATAATAGCATTACACAAATACAGAATCATATAACTAATTGGAACTCTGCATGCCACAAAAAGGGCAAAAGGAAAGAAATTGGCGTTTGGACCAACTGAATCGGGTCATAACTGTGCAAATAGATAGCAGCAGTTGCAAGCTTTCTTGATGCAAAGGTATGTTTTGCAGGACTTCCATACATCAAAAGACGACAAATTAATTTTACGTTTCCCTCTTTTATTTGGGAACCGGAATATCACGACATAATAACTCTAATGCTAATACTTTTCTTCGGTGCTAAATAGAGAAAGATGTACGGACTCTGACATTCCAAGATTATTTTCGAAAAAATTCTAAGGTAATCCGTGTGTGATTTTTCAAGCATCTTCAATTGTTCCCAATTTTACCGATGTTGAAAGCATTCATAGTCCATACCATACATTGTATACATTTAGAATCCGCTTCCTGAATTGATGTTTTGCTAAAAAGTCATACCTTACAATTATCCTAATACTATCACCAGTTTCCTTCTCAAATATGAGGAAGAATTGTTGCCTTTGATTAAAAAAAAGATAAAAACAAAAAAAAAAAGGTACCCCTTAGCAATTTTTCCAAAATCTACTAATTTCCAATTTCAACGATATTACCATCATTTATTGTCCATTCCATAATTCAGTATCATTTTGGCGAATTCATGTAGTGGTAAAAAGTTGCAGCTTATTTAAGAAACCAGAATATTGCTTCAGGAGTCAGCGAATTTTCGTAGTGCATTGGTGGATTGCGTGCTTCCCTTTGCATTTAGGAACTGGGATACCAGGGGGCAATAATTCTAACCCTAATGGGGGCAATAACTCTAACCCTAATACCTTTCTTTTGCACATTTACGATGAGGATCTGCTGACCATGTTTTTAAGGATTTTTTTTTTTCAGAAATTACTGCAAAATACCTCCTTAGCTTTTTTTCTGAAATCTACAGGTGTTTCCGATTCATCGATGTTGTTAGCATTTGCATATACATATAGTTTATACCAGAGGTGGGCAAACTGCGGCCCGAGGGCCAAGTTTGGGCCGTCAATTTTTTTAATCCGGCCCTGTGGAAGGTTTTAGGATCTTGAATGCATTAACGCATTTTAAGTTCGAATCATATGACTTATTGAAAAATGACGTATGTTCAGCAAATATGTTATTTTACATCTTTGATATGCACGCATCAGGTGCTTCCCCGACCCGTATGTCAATTTTTAAAAGTCTGTGTCGCCCCCGAGTCAAAAGTTTGCTTACCCATGAGATATATGAACTACAGTCCTCGAAGAAGTGAACAAATGGATACATTATTCATAGTTATGAAGCTATTGAAAGTTAAAAGTAATGTGTCGCTAAATGCAGTGGGGATTTACTAGATATTCTCCCTATAGGGTACATATAGGGTACACAGTCTCTCAGAGCAAAGATGCTGAACACTCACTAGTTTTCTCCTATGCCAACCATTGATTAATTCCAAAATCTCGTTGTTCCACAGCCCTGTAAAAAATGTGCTTATATTATCGGCCTGATATGGTTCTTCAAACTAAAAAGCCAGGTACATATCTGGAACCCGTTGAGTAGGGTAAGCAAAGCATACTCTGAAGGAAGCATACTCGTACTGTTATGGATACTTTCTTTGATAACAAACTATTATATCTACGCAAAATACTCTTAAGACTTATAATAGCACAGATGCCAGAAGCTAAGGTAATAGCTCATGGAGGGCCGGAGCTTGTGTTCCGACTACTCTCTGCGAATGGGCCTGTTGGTCCATCTATTGCTGATTATCTAATGTAATCTAGTCATAATTTACGGATTTCCCAACCTCCATAATAAGTTGTTCTCATGATTCTCGACACCACACGAACTTCTCATCGACTGTTGTCCACACGGACACTTTGGACTGTCGTCTCTAGAACAGCGCAGGTTCCTCACCCTATGGAATTCTCATTGAATTTTCAAAAAGGTACATCGGTTATGGCCTGTGCTTTATAGCCACTAAACGATGAACTTTGTGAGTGACACCGCAGGGCGCCGCATTCGCGAGGGTCGGCGCATGAAAATGCAAATGGCCATCAGAGTTTGGCTCTGGCCTGCGCATTCACCTCTCATCATCAAA
Source organism: Parhyale hawaiensis (assembly GCA_001587735.2). Classification (NCBI taxonomy): domain Eukaryota; kingdom Metazoa; phylum Arthropoda; class Malacostraca; order Amphipoda; family Hyalidae; genus Parhyale; species Parhyale hawaiensis. Next base: position 19,072,388 of record LQNS02278100.1, read on the forward strand.
CAAAAATTGAAGCCACAGCCACCTTTCATGTCGGCTATCGAAAAATTGATGGCGGCAGAGAATCGACGCAAAACTTCGGTAACTCGAGCCAATATTTTGGGCCAAAGCTGCTTTTGCTGTGAAATTTGCTGGGGTCGAAAGGGGGCAACTCGAGCGAATCTGAACGCAAGTTGCCTAGATGCGAAACTTGCGCGAAGTTTGGCAAGAGAGGGGAGTATTGTATATCATTCTTTGCATTAACCACTCAAGTTCGGAACTAAATTGTGGAGCATTCACAAAGGTCAAACTTTATAGGAATTTTTGTGCAATATTCCTTGTATTCATGGTACATTTTGATCCCTAAGACGTTATGGAAGATCCAAAAAGGTTTTACCTCATAAAGTTTCATATTTGGTTCTTAGTATTCTTAGAAAAAATTGCTTCCTAACGCTTTGCAGACAGCTTTACGTTATAGGGAGTATCGCATATAAATTTTTGCATCAATTTTCAGAATAAATAAAAGTACGTTAAAGCTTAATGAAATGTATAGTGTGGAAATATACTAAAGGTGTCTCTTCATATCTACCTTCGAGTAACACTCATAATAACGGGCCTTCGTTTTTGGGAGCATTACACAGCAATCGTATGTGTTCCAAATTCCAAAATGCGCGTATATCATGAAAGGAAAATACAGGTTCTATTTTGTGGTCTTTCAAAATTTCACTGTGCAGTACGGGTCAAGTAGACAATATTATTTTCAAGTCGGGTGCATCAGCTTTTAGCCGTAAGGCAAAAGTTAGGTAGATAAATGCTAGACACTGCTAGACCCAGAGCAGTGCACGGCTGCAGTATACAACAGATTGTCAGAGCCATGGTACGACAAAGGAGGTTTAATATAAGAAGGGAACACAGCCTTCCATTTTCTCCTGCGTGGCTGATTTCCGGCCGACGGTTATTTTGTCACAAAAATATATTCTACAATCGATATATAAACTGAGGTCAATGAAGTCTTATCATGGATATTGACAGAAAAAAAGCTAACAAGGCATATCTTTGGCCCGATGGGCTATAAGCTTTAGTTTTTCCCATTGCTGTCTTTGTATTGCCACAACGCTACAGCTTTCCAGCCGATGAAATCCCCACAACAGCAGTATGCCATGCGTCCCTGACTCATGTGCTCGAGGTGCCGAGCTCAAGTGACAAGCCTGTCACGGGATCTTTGTCGCGTCCGGTGCGCTGAGTCGGCAATTGTTTGGTATGCGGGAGCTGGGTGGGGGAACCTGCCTGACCAGGAATGGGAGGGTGGGGGGAGGGCTCATGTCGTTGAACTTTCAGTTCCGGCACCATAGTTCTTAGCGACCCGTGGTCAACTGCGGCTCTGCTTACTCCTCTGGGGCCATTTGGCCTATATCTGCAGCATGAACCAGTGCATGTGGGTTTCCCAAGGGAGGGTACACTCAAAGTTGACTTTACCTTTACTTTACTTCAGCCATTTCTCGTACATTACGGTCCATACAACTTGCTGTTTATCGATTACCGCCTGCGCACGTGTACACTGCAATATTTATGCATTTTTGCTGTGCAATACCCTGAAAACTTATAAAATTTCAACACAGTATTACAATACATATGTGCAGTCAGTCAGCCAGTTCAGTCGTGCCAGAAAGTTTAGCTTCATTGTCGAGGATATTCATTCCTTCCTATTATTAAACTTCCACACCGTCCCCAATTTGGGTAAGGTCAGTGATCTCGCAGCACGCTATGAATGTCGAAAACGCTGACGATGCAATGCCGAACGTAGCAAGCTTTCTCGGTTATGACAAGGGGGCTAACGTAAGACCTCGAGACAAGCTCTGGGTTTCCATGCACTCTGCCACTGCAACTGAATAAGTGTCATTAGTTTTATTGTTTTCTACCACTCTACAAGAACATTTTGATAGTATATCAAGGGTAGTTAAATGGTTTTAGAATAGAAATAAACAAGGGTTTTTGTGAAAAGAAATAAATTCATATTTTAGATCCTAACAGTAGTATAATGTCATTGACGTGGATTTAGCCTGTTGTACACTTGCCCACTATATTATACGAATAATCATAATTATTGCAATATCATGTTCGTGTCTAACCTTGTGATGCCTTGTGGTCACTATGTATTATAATTAATTGCAATTACAATTAATTAGCAGTACGATGCTACACCTTAAAGTATGGGACGGTATGTGATGCATATGAACGATATTTATTGAAGTAGCCTTAGCCATATGATGAATGTGATGTTAAGCTAAATGCATATGAAATATGATGGCTATATACATATAACTCCACAGCGGCGAGCAAGCTAAGGAGCAGCAAAACACTTAATTAGAAAAACTTTATTACAAGTACAACACAAAACCAAAGCGCTTGAAAATTAACAAAATTTTAGATGCATATTTTGTATGTATCGTGATCATATTTTAGAGCATTAGAAAACATGGTTAGGAAATAAGCAGAACAATAATGAAAGCATTCCATTTTTCCTCGGTACAAAAGTTAAGGGACACCATCAAAAATGCAATAGCAAGCCTTACTGAAGTTTATATTAAGACATTTTACACTGCGTCACTTTCCACATGAAGTAAAGTTAGGATAAATTGTATAGTTATAGGAATAAATTGAACTTCATCATAGCGTCTCGGCAAACATCGACGAATGTCTGAAGCTGCAAAGAAAAACCCATCGTGTCTTTCCACAAAGATAGGAAATCACTGTCAGAGATTTTTCATGCTATGGGAAGATCTAGAAGCATCATATTACGTATCATAGCCAGATTTAGACAGGAAGGAGGACTAGCAGACCTCGAAAAATCACTCCGAGAGAAGAGAGAACGAAAGTGAAACGGAGCTTGAAGGACAGGTTTAAGTCTCCAGCTGAAATTACTGGTGAGATAGTGAATTATTTGCCTGCAAAGTGTCCCGATTTATTATCTCATGTCGACTCAAGCAAGCTGCATGGTTTGTTTGGACTTCTTCCTGCTTCGAAACCTCTGATTTCTAAAATAATAATAATAACAATAATAATAAAAAAATGAGACTACAGTGTCTTCAGGAACACGTCGTATCGTCGGATGACAAGTTGACTACAATACATTTTAGCGGAGAATTCAAGTTCAATGAAATTAGTTCTGATGGAAAAAGTACGTTAGGAGCAAAGTAGGTGAAAGGGTATTTTCAAAATGCACCAAGAAAACAGTGAATTTCGAAATGGCAGCGTCATGGTTTCGGGAATCATTCTGCTGCCGGGCCAGGACCACTTATTCGCCTATGTGGTCCAGGGAATGCATCAGTGTATAAGGAGCTGCTTCACCAGCATGTACTCCCATCTTTAAGAACTGCAACTGTGTAACCATACATTTTCATGCAGGACAACGCTCCTTGCCACTGACTAGGGCAATTGCCACCTTCTTGAAGGCTGAACGGATAACAGTCATGAATTTGCAACCTCAAAGTCCTGTTCTCAATCCAATCGAAAACTTGTGGAAGATTATCGGAGAACGTGCCCAAGCGAGAAATCTTAGGAATCAGGACACACGGGAATGTTGAAAAATGAGTGGAAGAAGCTAACTCAGCAGTTTTGTACAAACAATGCAATGAGATTATAGAGAACAATGAAATATTTACTTATCACTTTTTAAAATTGTTGGTATTTCGGTGAAATTTAGTTACATTTCAATGTTTTATGATGCTGTCATTCAACTTTTGCACCGAGGAAACATGGAATATTTCCAATTTATTTCTGTTTATTTCTTAATCATGTTAATATATGTATATAGAATTAAGTAATATTTCAAGGCTCTTAGTTCAGTATTTTATTTGTAATAAAGGTAAAGGACTTAAGTGTTTTACTGTGTGTTTTTTTTTTCACCGTAGCTGCAGACGTTGCGTGCTGTGCAGTTGTGCTGAGGGTCCCGAAAACGATCCCCACGCCAGGCGTTCATAGCGCTCGGCGTGCTGAATCAGGAAATTTGCTTGTTGCGCATAGCTATCGTGGGGATACTTACCTTAAGGTAGGAGCGTGACGCGTCTTTGAACCTTCCGTTTCGGCGCCATAGTTCCTCGCGACCCGTCGTCGGATGCAGCTGCACTTACTCCTCTGAGGCCAGTTGGCCTATGTCTGCCGCACGAACCAGTGCGTGTAGGTTTTCCAGTGGAGGGTGCAATCAAAGTTGACTCTACCTTTACTTTTGTCCCTTAGCTGATGCTCGCTGCAGTATATTTACAGTTATATGAAAAAGCAGAAAATTTTTCTATCAAACATGTTTCATAAGACCAACGAAGATTTATTACAGTTCAACTTCTCAATAAATTTCTTTGCTTTGATAATTATTAAAAATAGAGAAAAGTAACAGGATGCTAATCAATAATAAATATTCATTGGTCTTCAATGAAATATGAATGAAAGATCTAGTGTATATATGTATATAAAATTATTCCTGTATAGTATTGACTTATTGTATCCAGTTTTAAGCCGTACAATGTGCAAGTGACCATTATACATTCAAATTTAAACAGAAATATGTTGTTAAATATATATATATATATATGCCACTCCTTTGATGTATTTTGNCTGTATATATGTATGTAAAATTATTCCTGTATAGTATTGACTTATTGTATCCAGTTTTAAGCCGTACAATGTGCAAGTGACCATTATACATTCAAATTTAAACAGAAATATGTTGTTAAATATATATATATATATGCCACTCCTTTGATGTATTTTGCACTTCCACCCATAAACATACGTATTTGAATATACATAGCAATATGATATCTACTGTACATATCCCACTTGTGAGAGTATTGGATGATGCATCTCCTCACCAGACCCGCTTATTCAAGTCACAATTTCAATATGTCAACATTGCTGCGCTTTGTCAGCAGTGACTGTGTTGCACATCAAACTCTGGTGATGCTCATCGTTCCTGGCGATGATGAAGTCGTGCGCTCTCAGAATGAGGCCGCCAGACGAAGCTCCGCAGCAGAAGGGCTCAGCTTCATTGCTTCAAATGATGCAAGTTGTCTGCCGGATGCTCATGAGTTGCTGCGCCCCAACCAGAACGAGGAGGAATTTCTCACGTGATTAACCTGATGTATGTAATGCTGCTGGCTGGGTGTGGACTTCTGGTTAGCTGGACCGAATGCGCGATTTGAGTTGAGTGAGGCAATATTGTGTATGTACATCGAGCGAATTAAATACTGCTGGTTACCTGGATAAATTGTTTGATTTAAGTGAGCTAGTTTTTCGCACGTAAATTGAGTGAACTGAAGCTTAGTGGTACGCTGGACCGAATGCTGGATTTCAGTTCAGTGAAACGAAATGAATATTATTATTAATGTAATTTCTACTAACTTAAGTTATATCTTCTGCATAGATGCTATCGATGTGGGAATATGTCACTGCGCCATTATTGATTATGTGAATATTTTAGTTTTTTTCTTAGAAATTATAATTATTATGCGGTTACACTTTACAGTAACTCTTGGGTGTCAGTTTACTGAAAGTTTAACCTATCCATACCAGGTTGTGCTACTTTACTAATTGTCCCATTGTATTGCTACGGGGAAAAGTGTTTGTATCGCATACCATAATGTGCGTAAGATAGGGTTCGCGTCTACTGTCTGTCTAGTATTTGTTACATAGACCAGCGCTCAGGGGTTACGTGCACTGTGGAAATAATTCACTGCTGGCTCTTCCTTTAGACGGTGGCTGCCGCCCGAATAATAAAACCCAGCAGAGTGATTCCATTCCCCGGAAGTTATGTGAATAACGTCACCTAGACTTCGTCCGAAAACTCACAAGATACTCAAGGACTCGTAGGCATGATTTGTTGGTGAGTAACTTAAATCCATGTAGTAATATGCGTAGAGTTTGTGCACGTAAAAGTATGGGAATTTGTTAGTGAAGAGACGCCTACATCCGTGTACAGCTTAGGAGAATATGAGACTTAGGCACGTGCAGTCAATTACAGTCATTTTCGGCTCGGCCAAAGGGGTGAAAAGGGCCGATGGTCTGCAGCCTCCGGCCTTTTCGTTTTATGACAGGGCCGGAAATGGTTGGCAAGTGCCCACCTCTGGAAAAGACTGATATTACAAATGGGTGCAGGATTATTTTGAAATTCTATTTACTGTTTAGTTACTTCCTTAAGACATGGGCTCTTCAATAGACTCTCACATTAACATTATATTATAAAGTGTTAAAAACTCATGTAAATTCATTTAATTACACAAACAGTGGATCGAAAACATTTCAGTAAGTTACAGTACCGCTTCTAAGGGCTAAAAAAGTTTTTTTTTCAATTCATATATATTTGGCTTTTTCACTTCAGCATACTATTGTTCAAAAATGATGATATCAGACTGCCGCATAAACCACACACATCGTCAACATAGCCATGGGTTCAAATTTAATATGCATCTGAAGCGGTCTACATCCCTTTCAAACGGCATAATGTTCCTCTGCTAATCATGCTCACATAGACTAAATATTATCGGCAGATTTTACAGAAAGCGAAGGAGGTTGACAATATTGTGCTGATGTGGAATGGTGTACATTCAACTCTTTTGATATTTACATGGAGTTGAGTCACAATGAGGAAGACGCATAATTATATTCCATCGTTGACTGAAAACTACGAGCCAGAATAATGAAAAAATACGAGAACTAGAGCACTCTGAGAGCGCATAATCCGCCAGACAATGCTAACGAAGAGCAAATTGGACCTGACACCAGGATTGTTTTTTTTTATTTTCACAAAAATTTGGATATTTGTGCTGCTTGACATTTTTACTAAAAGATGCTGTAGTTCTAATCATTTGAGCATTCTGAGTTGTATTCTCACAAACACTTTGACAAATATTAGTCAAACGCACAAACAGAAGAGACGATCGTTGTCATCATCATCAAAATTTGGTTATTTGTGTCTTTCATCATACCTAACAATTCCTGCAAATTTCATGAAGATCCTTTCATAACTGTTTAATATATGCTACCGGATTTGCTAGTAAGACCGTGTCCAACAGCTCCTGAAAATTTTATCAAGATTCGCCCATAACTTTATCAGTTACACTAGCAAAGAAAAACATATAGGCAAATAAAAAGCGGTTCAACGGATGTTCACCAAAAGTTAAGCAGCTAGTCCTCCTAACATGACTAATAATTAATGTGAATTTCGTAAAAATCTGCACACAATTTTCTGAGTTATTTTGGCAGGGGACATAAAGAACAAGAGACAAACAAACACACAAACAAATATGTGACGAGCTCGGCAAAATATAACCTCTCTGGCTAAAAAAAGTATTTAACATGACTTTTTACTACCGGTCATGCCTGTGAGCTATAATAGGCTACACTAAACAGTACAGTATAACCTTTCAGCAACAAAAATTTTAAAATTTGGTAATTTATCTTCAATCAGGAACAGGATCACTACCTCCGCCAAGGAGGTTTTGTTTTTGTTAAGTTTGTCTGTTTTCTTTTGTCACCAAGTTATGCATAAACTAATTAACGGATGTTTATGAAATTTACAGGGAACGTTAGACATGTTAAGAGTAAGAGATGATCAACAATTCGTGAGACTCCGTTCAATTCTTTGTTTGTTTATTTGTCTGTCTGTTTTTTCTTAATACCATAACTGCAAAAGTTTTGAACGGATATTCATGAAATTTACAGGAGTTGTTAGGTAGATTAATTTTATGACGTTATGGAAGATGTGCGCAGCGGCATCCGGATCTGCGCTCCGACTTTGGTACGCTGAGCAGTAAATGACAAAACTTTTGTGATGATCTGTTTGTTTCTCTTCATGCTTCTTTTTATGTTTATTAGCAAAATCATTCAAAAAGTTTTGAACGGATTTTTTTAAGATTTACGGGAGTTGTTATGCGCTGATTTGTTTGTATTTTTGATTAATGTTTGTGTGAATGATTGCCAGTAACATAACTCGAAAAGTTATAAACGGATTTTTAAGAAAATTACACAGAAGCTGCTTTTACTGTCAGAAAGCATCAACAACCATATTTTGTGCTGATAAAAAAGAATCACAGTTTCAGAACCAATTTGAATTTTTGTTAACGCTGCTTTGCTTGGCGGAGGCATGCTCTCTCGGAATGCTCTGGTTTATTTATGCTCTTGGTCCGTATGCCATATCTCATGAGTTCAGGTAGAATAGGGAACATCAAATCTATGCTAGAATAAAAACACTTCTTGTCTTTTTGTTACTCACACTCTGCTTGCTCTGCTTGATATATACACTAAATATGTAACTCCACGCTTGACCGCATCGAGGACGGTATGGAGGACATCTGCTACTACGTATTCAATCCAGGGGCAATATACCAGGTTTGGGAGTATAGATAGCCCGGACATAGTCAGTGGTGAATTTTTCAAGTTCAACTTCATACACTATAGTAGATCCACAATATTTTTTATAACAATTCCACTATACTGACCGTTGGAAAAATTTCTAGTGTCTCCCATCCTATGGGCTGCCCTACACACTGGACTGGTGGAATGCTTTCCCAACCTCTGGGCTGCCCTACACACTGGATTTGCAGGAACTTGACTAAGGCTCACCCAACCTCTGGGCTGCCGTAAACACTGGACTTGCAGGAACTTGACTAAGGCTCACCCAACCTCAGGGTTGCCCTACACACTGGACTTGCAGGAACTTGACTAAGGCTCACCCAACCTCAGGGTTGCCCTACACACTGGACTTGCAGGA
>LQNS02278100.1:19096779-19111193 GCA_001587735.2 Parhyale hawaiensis
CGCGGAGCCACTCCAGACGGTGAGTGCCTGCGTTTGGCCCACGGAAGTCCCCAACCAACGCAGAGACTCGCGCAGGGTCCACCCACGACGGAGACGCACAGGCATCGGGTGGTCAAAATCAGAATCACAATATGAACCGGTTTTGGGAACCTCTTATCCTCCAAAAGTACTCTGCCTTCCTCTCCACCACTGTAAAAAACGTCATTGCAGCTTTCCACCGATATTTTCCCTTTCAGATGGCCGATCTATCTAAAAAATGAGCCCTTTTTTGGGTAATTTTATTATTTTTCTGTTGTGAATTTCTTTCTTTGTTGAAATAATATAATTTTCGTTGTTCTCTTTTCTCATTTTCGTGGTTTCTTGTGAAGAAGTTAAAAATTACTGATGATAGTGGACTTTAATAAATAAATTAGGGCCATAAACAATTTTTTTATGTAATTTTTTTAATAGTAAAACATCCATCTCGTAAGGTGACACCCCTATAAAGAGCAAATTTTTAAATGGCCATGACCATCCCCAGCTGTTGGTTCTAAAATCCTTTAATGCGGCACAGTTTTACTGCCAAAGGAGTAGATTTAAGGGTTGTGACAGTTAAAATTAAGAACAAAAAAGTCTTTAAGACCCACCCTAACGCCCGGGCAAGTGTTTCGCTCCAGGGCACGGGAAAGCGTGCTGATTTTGGAACAGCACTTGTATCAAGCTGCATGCTGGGTAGTGCAAGGTTTCAGAAAAGCATTAGCCTCCGTCTCTTCGGTTGCGTGGCCACGACAATCCGAAAAGATCCAAGCACGGCTTCATTTGCGGTCCAGGACTGGAATCTCTCCCATCTATTCCAATTAAACGTTCCCACTCAATTGGGACCACTTGGTCTAGTTTTTTGGGGGGCGCTGTATGGTGGCGACGGCGTTGCTCCGCCCGCTGACCTGCCGATGTTTCTGGAGTGCACCGGTGCTTTGTGTTCCTAACCAAGCAAGGTTAATTAATTAATGAATCTTCAGAGCTATTCCACGATGCAATTGGAAAACGAATTTTATAACTTTAACAATTATAGTGAAGTCAAAAGGAAGAAAAGTGAGATCTGATTTGCTTGGTAATGGTAGCAGTTATGTCAATGTTCAATGCAATTCCCGATTGAGAATAGGAAATACACATTAACAGTGTAATAAATATGTGAAACTCAGAAAGAGGAAACTGATATGCGAATCTCAAGACAATTGTTCATCCTCTATGCAATTTCCATTTGGAAATGGAAACTGTATATCATAAGTATTTTAAAATTATTATAATGAGGTCAGTGGGATGAAAATTGAGATGTACTCATAATTTGCTAAGTACTCGTAGAAGGTAAGTGAACATGCGAAGTAATTACCGACTGGAAAAGAAATATCTTTAGCGCAATTAGCAGGTGAGAATGAAGGAATTTGAAATGAAATTCGACAGATAGTATAATTGTTGAAGTTAAATGAGAATTCTAAACTTCTCTCGATTCCAAAATGTAAAACGAATATTTCGTCTGAAATTCATTCTATGTAAAGCTGCCGTATAATTTTAGCGATAGAGAATTTTGCCAATATCAAAGCTATCCCTGCTTAGAGTTGGAGAAAAACAGGTATTAATTGGTGCCTACCGAACAGTAACTGGGAATATGTAACGCCACAAGCAGCAAATAATAATGCTAATGTTGTCTTGACCCTCAAATCCACATGGACTCGTTTGTGCTGCATACAACTCCCTGTTAGTTAGGAGTGTGCGGCTGCAGTCGATCGCAAACTAAAGGGGTCGTTTCAAAGGTAATGCCTCAAATGTTTTTTATTCCGCTCGAAGCGATCCGAGGGGACTGCAAATTACATCATTATGATGACTAAACTTATGCGCTTATGAGCTGAAAGCCAAAGCTTCATCTCTCTGTTGCAGATATTGACGCGTGTGACACTCTAAGATAGCAATCCCTGTCATAGACGTGCATCAGCAGAGATGCGTCATTGAATTTTTCCATAAGACAAAATTGAACTGAGTAACATTCACCGGCGCCTGGTGAACTTTTGCGAAGCTGGTGCAGTCGATGTCAGCGCATTTAGGAGCTGGGTTCGTCGATTTCAGAGTAGAGACAGAGATGCGAGTGTCAAAGTGCCCTGCGGACGTCATACACAGCCACGGCCCCGAAAACAAATTCATCCTAACCGATCTCAGGATACCTGTGAATGAAGTGCGTGTAGAGTTGGATGTGAGTGCCAGTGCTCTGGAAACGAGGTTTAGACTACAGCAAAGTGTGTGCTAGGTGGGTGGCACGAATGCTGACTTAGTAACTGAAGGACTGGATGTCTGTCAAGGCTGTCGTCTATAGCTGGCAAAAGTTCATTGAGTATGGTGGTGACTACATAAGTAGAAACATAAATTCTGGAGCACAAAATGGACGCTTGTTTTAATGGTGCTACTTCCGTCGTTATAAAATAGGTGGCTTTGCTTTTGGAATGACCCTCGTATAAGAGCCGCGGCATCATAGCCTTAGGACTCGTGAAAACTTTATTTCACAAGGGTCGCTATTTCTAGTTAGGTCAGTGCGTCTCATCCCAGTACCGGGGATGCTAAATACTGTATTGCCAAGCATCAAGACTATCCCTGGCTTGGGAAGTGGATAATGAGCAAAGTAGCATTCCTAACCACTCAGCCGCAGGGGTTGGTATATCTTTCTCAGCTAACTTTACAAAGGAATTTAGTATTTCAATCTCCTGGCAAAATAGTGCATAAATGCCTCGCATTGAGCTTTGTTATGATAGTATATTTGTGTCAAGTAAATTTAGGAGTTTCAAAGAATACATTGGGTGCGACTTGATTATGTAAATCGTCTTTGTACAATAAAATGATGCTTCTCAAGTTTTACTTCCGAAATTTTGATGTAATTAGCTTTAGCAAGGTTCTTTCCTCGCTATTAGGTGATATACGGAGCAATATTCATTTCAATAATTCTGCTCAAAGGAAAATTAGAAAAGCTGTGTTGTGAGCGTCCGGCTTGATTATAGAAATGTAAAGAAATGGTGGTCTCTGGTCTTGCAAAAGCCTTATTTAACAAATATACAAATAATTTGACCTAGAGGCAGTAGCTCATAGGGGGCCGGAATGTTATTTTTGGCTGTTCTGAATGAATGGGCCTTTATAGTCCTATTACTGCCGGCTATCTAATCTAACTTAATCTAATAAATTAATCTGGGAACGAAAGTATCGGCTTTAAAGAACAATTTTAAGTGCTATGCGGCGGCGGATGGATCGTTTAGTTCTGCTTCGTGTGCTGTCAAACTGCAGACTAAAACTCAAAATATTTGAAAAAAAGTTTATGCCTTTTGGATCCTGCCATCAAAAGGACGCAATTCTGTAGCAATTGGCTCAAGAACTTGCAATGACTTAAAATTTGAATAAAACGTTTCGACGGACAAAAGTCATCATCAGCCTGAAAAAGGAGGAAACCTTCTAAAAACCTAAGTCCACAAATGATATTATTAGATTTACCGAAGCGTTGCTCTCTCTATTTCAACTTGATAATGACGCTTGTGCGTCGAAACGTTGCTTTTTAAAATTGAAGTTACAATGGTGAGATTTAGAAAATCAACAGAACATTTCGTTACAGTGTCAAAAATCCCAATATAATAAAACGCTTGGTGTTTTCATTTATTTATTTCGTGTCTGTTCTTAAGGAATAGTTAGGCGGAAAATAGGTCAGGTTGCAGATTTTGTAACTGAGTTTCGTCTTCATAGAGATCGATGTCCGGGTTGCAGAAGATGGCGAAAGTTCATCCTTTTCCCTTTATCTGCATGCACTTTTTGCCTGAAACTCTTTTTGAATCGGAATAATATATATGCGGCTTCTGGAGTCCGATTCTATAACTCTTTTCTCACAGGCCAAAACGTATAAATTTGGCACATGATCAACGGAGCACTCACAACGGGCAGAAAAGAATTATTTCACGGGCAGTAGACAACAATTTCTTCTGAGAGAACAGATTTCGCTTTAGAGGCCAAAATTTCGGCACTTCAATGGAGCAGAGAGTTAAGTATGGAAGACAGTATATGGATACGGTGCACTCACAGTACATATAAGCTGACTGGAGGGTTATTTAAGTTTATTGTAGTGTTTTAGTTAAAATTTACTTTGGAAGACGCACGTTCAATTAAGAGAGAGGATAGGGAACATAAAAGAAGAACGAGACTACTACATACAGTCTCAAGAAGGAAGAGAGATGAAGCGTCTATGCGGCACAACGACAAGAAAGACTTGAAGCACAAAGGTAACGGAAGGGAATAAGAGTTGCTAACAAGCGTGAGCGGGAAAATGTGGAAACAGTAAGTCAGAGAAGGGATCAAACATATCGATAATTGCCGGAATTTTTTTTCACGCACGGGTCCACTAGTTGTTTACATACAGTATTTCATTATTGCTTAGAGAAAGTCAACACAAGCCTAACTGAAGTGAAATGAACACGGAATTATTAAAGTTATGCAGTCCACTTATCGGGTCCTTGCTCGAATGAAAATGAAACGACTTACTAATGTTGTACCTTGCATTTCGAAAACATAATGAAAATAGAAGGACTGTCTGACAAACAGTTATTTTATGATTATAAACTCAAGAGAATTTGATTTGTTTGATGTAACAGTAAAGCAATTGGAGCTCAGGTCTTTTATTAAGCTCTACCTTTACAGAAACGCTGGAACATAAAGAATGCCTCCAGGGAGAGACAAGGTTAAATGATTAAAGTCATGTGATTTTTCCGCATCTTACCAAAGCGAAACATATCACGTCATATGATTTATTATAGAGCTCCATTTAAAAAAATTGTAATAATAAAGAGGAAAACAATAATTCGAGTGACAAGCAAATAAGCGGTATTGATGCCATTCTCTCTCTTTTTTTTTGTATGTGCTGGAATAGTATGTGACCCACCTTCAAATATACATATGTCACGTTAGGTTAGAATAGCTTATATTAATTAAGAATAGGGTAGGATAGGTTGGATTTGGCTAGAATAGGTACCTATTCTAACTTGTAAACACACTTGAATTTTAGGTAAGCCATATATATATATATATATATATACTATACCACAACCTAATTATTTTGTCGTATCTTACTAAAACGAGGCAACAACTCAGGTCATATCTTACATTTCAACTTTGAATCTTGCAAATCAGCCTGAAACTGGAATAAATAAAAAAATCTCGTCAGTGGAGAAGTCAATAAAAGACTGCTGAAGTCACGCCAGCGATTTTTTACAGTTTCGCTGGAACGAAACTCTTGCTTTCGGAAGCGAACCGTGTTGTCCTGGAGCATAACTTCTCGACAGCATTCATTACAAGGTCTTGCTAGGTCCTGAAAAAATTCTCCAAGACGTAACTTGTCTGGCAGCCTTTGTGGAGTACGGCACAATGGATGTTTGAAGATATTCTTTGATCTCTTGGTGCCGTGCAACGAGCGCAAGAGTCATAGACTGGGCGTAATAGAGTCTTGTGTAGTATGACACGCCATGTTGCTCAAAGGGAGGCTGCGGCGTGTACTGTATTTCCATTGACAAAAGGGTCCTTTCGATTGGCTGGTGATATAAAGATTTCCAGGATTTTCTTGTCCGAGACTTCTGGCAGGTGTACACCCTTAAATGTAAAGTCAATTTTGACTGCCCCTTCCCATGGGAAACCCACACACACTGGCTCTAGAGGCAGACATAGGCCAACTGGCCCAAGAGGAGTTAGTACAGCTGCAGCCGACGAAAAGTTGCTAATAACTATGGAATGCTCAAAGACCCGCCGCCCCACTACCCTAAAATAAGTACATCCACGATAGCTATGCGCACCAAGCAAACTTGCTGATTTAGCTCGCCATGCGCCCTTGAGAAAGACCGCGCCTGGCGTGGGGATCGTTTTTGGGTCCCTCAGCGCTACTGCGCAGCACGCCACGTCCGCTACTACCAGTTGAATCATTGGCAGTTAATCAGTCGTATTAGAGTCCCGAAAAAGCTCCAAGGGGCTGCAAAAAATGGAGTTTGCTACCAGCGCAATGTAATCATGTTGCTTCTGACACTCGTAACATGTTTCAATTTGGCAACACCAATGTTCCTGTCTGGTATTCCGCATATTTCAAGCCTTCGTCGGTTAATCGAATGCGCACAAAGGTACACCTGGTCAAACACATAAATATCATGTGAAAAGCAGAGCGCACTTACTCTTCTTTACCCTATTGGGATTGTAGGGGGACCACGTCGTTGAACCTACCGTCGATGACGCCATAGTTCTTGACGACCTGTAGTTGACTGCAGCCGTACTTACTCCTATGGGGCCAGTGGCCTACATGTATAACACGCACAAGGGCGTGTGGGATTCCCAGTTGAGGGTACGGTCATGTTGACTTCACAATCACCTTTATCTATATTTTAAATACTCAGGTTTCTCCAACAATTCGTCCATTTCAGGCCATTTGCCTCTGCTACCAAGATTATATTTACGCAGGGTTTGTTTGCCTGTCTGCTAGCAACTTCACTGAAAATGATACGAACGGATATTCATAACTTGAATGATAAAAATGAATATTGATGAAATTATTGTTAGGAATGTTATGAGACTAGATAAATTATGGTGACAAACCGGAAAAATTCTGAATTCTGAGTTGTTTTAAAATTTTTGTCAGCACTAGTTTGCTTGGCGAAGGCCTGCGCTCTAGGAGTGCTTCTCTAGTTTAGTTATTACGTACTTAATCCTATGTTCTATCTAGAGTTTGAGGTTTCCCAAACTCTTCATAAAGTTCGCAGTCTCTAATGTCGGGTACACACTGCGCAGACGTGCAGGTTCAACTTAACGAGCGGACGGTCAACTCGCACGTCATTGATGCTACCGTATTTATGCTACCAACTTTTATTGTGTATCGGGACGCCGTGCAAGCCGCTCATCAATCTATATACTTATAAAACTCTGATAATCTTGCTTGTTTGCTTGGTTGTCGCCGTGTACATAATCTTTGTTATCACACTTAGGGAATAAGCTGAGAGGAGCTCGGAGATTTGTGACTAATACGTAATGCTTAAATTTTTAATTTCTATTCATCATTAATATGCATGTACAAAATCTTTGAGAGATTACCGGAACGGTGCCACACCCAGACGTTGCGTTGTCTATAAAAAGGGCACGTTCCGTCATTCTATAGCCCATATCTCACGAGACCCTGCTTTCTCTGGCTTTGTCTTACATGTTGCAGCTCCAATAGCTACTGTGCCTCTGTATTACAGCGCACATTTACCAATAGTGAACTTCTCAAGTAATCACTAGGGTCGTCATTACCCTGCACATCCATACAGCCATTTGGCCAAAGACCCCAAATCTCCGCCGAGTGAGGATTATTACCCACCAACTGTAGTGAATCTAGGTGCTGAGAAGCATAAAAACTGATTACCTCAGATAATTGTGGGTTATGCTGTGCGCCATACCTACCTAGGCTTACACATAAAATGGTGGCTGGTTAGCTCAGTTGGTTAGAGCGCCGTGCGGATAACGCGGATGTCGTGGGTTCCATCACCATACTGGCCACCAAAATGTGACAGCGTGATTGCCACCAATGTGACGCATGCTAAGTCACCAATGAAAAGTACTGTGAGAAATCGTTACTTCGCCTCACTTGTAGTAACTCTAGACTCTTTCAATATGTCCCTGGTATAGGGGGTTTATCTCTATTTCGCGGATAACCGGGGATTCAGCCAGGGTACGCTGGGATACAGATACTCTTTATAAACACACTTTGTATTTCTAAACTCACTATTACGGATAGCACTCAGAAGGTTATGTCAAGTGATAGGCAAGCTGGCTAGGCGCTTATGGCAAGAGAGATTATGGATGAGGACCAGAAAATATACCAGTCGGTCTCTAAAAGGCTAGCTCTTCTGCTACAGTGCGCTCTTTTATTCCTTCACGTAGGGCGTGCCACATCTTTGGCTGACATAGGATACGGCCCAGCAGTACTTTTATTTCAGAAAAATGTTCATCTCACTGAAGAAAATGGAATGCCTAGGATAGGGTTTTAGAGGATAACGGGGGAGTCTAGTTCGTCTGTAAAGTTGAGCAAATGTTTTTTTAATGTGGTCCCAGTATTGAGTTTTCAGGCCCTAGCACGAATAAATTCACATTATCGCCGGCGTTTGATACTTCATCTTGAATTTACCAATTTATTCTCCTTTAATTATTCATCGCCTCTCGGGGAAAATAATGTTCATTAGAATGTAGAAGAAACCATTATAATGTACATAGTTATGTAATTAGATAACTATACGACGCTTCAGTTCTAAAACGATTTTTTTCCACAATGTAACTGAAATCAGCATTAGCTAGAAAGCACTTTGAGAGCGCATACCTCCGCCATGCGATGCAATGGTAACGGAAAATAGAAAATGAGTGTGAAGCAATGATTTTCTTCATGTCAACACCAAAATCTAATGAGTTTTGCCTTTTGATTGTATCAACATTTCCTGTAATTTTCATTGAGATCAGTTTATAACTTTTTGAGTTATGCTACTAACATACATTATGACAAAGATAAGTCGAACACACAGACAGACCAACCGATCATTACCAAAATGTAATCATTTATGTCTCTTACCATTAGTAACAAACCCTATAAATTTCATAACGATCCATTCATTATTTTTTGAGTTATTGTGTTAACAAGCATAAAATAAAACACAGTGACAAACGAACGAACTAACGGATCATCACAAAAATTTGGTAATTTACTCTTCGTGATATACCTAATAAATGATATAAATTTCATTAAATCCGTCGATAATATTTTGAGTTATGGCATTGAGAAAAAAATAGGCAGACAGACAAAGAGACATATGAACGGATTTTCACCAAAAGTTAATTATCTGTTACTGTTAACATGCCGAACAATCCCTGTAAATTTCACAATGATCCGTTCACAACTTATTAAGGAATCTTGGTGACAGACAAAGAGAGAGTCAGACAAACTGAATAACGGACAGACAAAAGCGACGAAAACATAACCTCCTTGGCCGGAGGTAATTAGTAACTACGAACTTAGCTTACGACACCTTTTGAGGAAAAAAAAGGGACATGGCACTTGAGTTACCATAAGAGAAGCTCTCAATTCTGTACTTCAAAAGTTTTGCAAATACCTGTAATGCGCAATTATCACTGAGCTTCATAATTACATTTAAAAACGCTGAAGATCTTTACTGACAATGATTTAAATGCAGCTTTTTTCAATGCCTTTGATAAACAGCAATGAGTTCTTTTATTATGGAAACTATAGTAGTTTGAAACAGAATATGATAACTTATACTATAGTTACTATGTGAAAAAAAAAAGACATTAAGTATAACATTATGAGGAGTTTGTTTTTACTGTGGTGACAATAGTACCCTAGTTGTGGTTACTGAAGCTTAATCCTTTACTGGGATAATGATTATATGTACTCACTATTGCAATGCTATTCCTACAAAGGTTAGGTGTCCGTACCAGTTGAGTTCAGATATTGCTTCCACGTTAAATTAATGTTATACATTGCAATGAAAAGTCGTTTTCCCTTAAGTGTGATCAAGAAATAGAAGAGGCTTGATTGCTTAATTCAAAAATTCAGTTTTCAGTCTTATTCTAAGCTTTAAATGAAAACCCCTATTCCCTTATTAATTGAGAAAACCGTCGAAGCTTAACTGTTAATTCGAAATATTTTTATTTGAAAAAAATAACTGACATGTTGTTAATGCAAAAGTAACGAGAGAATGCATCGGTCGCGTCTTACATCATTAAAAAATTCTTTCGTTGGCGAATGTTATTACAATTAATATTGAACTAAAATGATTTGATAGAAAATAATTTCATAAAAAACAACCTGTTTGATTTTCTCAATTCTGACTACAAATCCAACCTGCTGGATTTTTACATATTTTAACAATGAACTGAAAGTTACAATTAACATTTATGTTGCAAGTTGGTTCACTTTAGCGAGTAAAGGTAGTTTCAATTAACGAAAAACGCATTCCAGACGTTAGTTTAAAAATACCATCTGTCGCATTTGAATGTATGCAAATACATTTCCTAGTGATAATTTGCAATCTAATATCAAAGCAAGGCTATACATTCCCACAGTCAATTTATGAATGGATGTTCACTTCGTAGGACACCCCGACTACTCAGTGAATGTCGGTATCCAAAAAACCTGATGTAGAACAAAGTATGAATTGAACGGCTGCTCATAAGTTGATCGCACAGTTGTGTAACGCGGCTGACACCACAATAAAATTCGCAGCCCTTGGAAGACTATGACTAAGAGTAGGATGGAGGAAGTATCAAGAATGTAAATTTTTGAGGAACACCGTTCTTCTTGTCTCTTAAAAATACTGTTGAATATTACATTGCTCGCGACCCATTAGCTCAGTAAAAACCTATCCCATCCTAAACCGATCTTGGACTCTCAGTTTGCTCCCTAAGCATGATAGCGAAGACTAAGACTGTGCTCGCGGCGACATACAAGCAAGCAAACAGGCAAGCAAGATTATCTGAGTTCTATTATCATATTGATTATTGCTGTGAAATAATGGCGGTTTAACCATTTATTGGGCAAGTAACTGTACATGGTTAATTCCATTATGCAATTCTCACGGGAGTATTTTTCAGCCGTGCAGTAGCTGTAGGCTAAACGTTGCTAATGCAATGCGAGTGACGCCGGAAGCGATAATGAAAAGGGAAAAATTATTAAGTTTGTAACTCTTGAAGAGGAGTTACTGTAGGTAGTCTTCGTTCCCTGTTATCTCAGTGGAAAATGGATAGTCGCGGGTAAACCAAACGAGTTTCAGACAGCCCCTGGTTTGGAATTTTGCTTACTGAGGTTGCCAGAAATTTTATGCGGGTTATACTTGGTGTTCACCAGAGCTACAATTTTTCCATGAAATTTTGTTCTTCTCTTTAATTTTTCGCTATTTGAACATACTCGAGGAACGAATTAAATCACAGAACAAGTTGTTCTTCAATGTACTTGAACAATAATTCGACTGACGAGATGTTGTTAAGTTTACTCAGTCATTTATACGAGTAACGAGACGTTGCTCAGTTAGCTGCGACAATAATTCCAGTATCAAATTCCTAATCAGTTAACGTAGTCAATAATTTTAGCAACAAAATATTGTTCAGCTCACTCGCACAGTAATTCGAGTATGAGTGCATTTTCAGATATACTGGGTAGAAATTCATGTAGAAAAATAATATCTAGTTGAATTCGTCATTTATTTGAGAAATAAGATGCTGCTCAGTTGACTAAGATAATAATTCAAGTAAGAAGAAGTTACTCATGTGGCTTTGATAATAATTCGAGTCGCATGATGTTACTCAGTTAACTTAAACAATAATTTTAGTGGCATGGCCATGCCTTGGAATCTAGCAGTAAACTCGATGCAAATTATTCCTTTACATACCTAAGAACTTCCACTGCAGCAGCGCAACGCTACAGCCTCGTCCGGCAGAGCTTTTATTATTTTTTAGTGAGCGTTTTACGAAGGCTTTGACATGTACATGAGCCTTGAGAGAAAGAGCTTTCTAAAAGCACGCCAGAAATTTCCGTCCAATGCACTTCAATAAAAACCTTAGCGAAAAACTTCTGCAGAGCAACATTGACTTGAAATAAATTTTTTGCGAGTTGGTATATACGTATTACACATGAAGGATGCTTCAGAATATTCATGCGTGTGTGGAGAAGCATGTGTTTGATATATGTCTGCTTTTGAATTACCTACGTATATATCTTTGTAGCAAAGCAAAAAGAAAAAAAAACTAGGCTGTATGGGTGTTAGTGCGAGACTCTATTTGTGTGTCCACAACCCTCGGGTGATGTCAGCCTGACGTTCATTGGCTGCCAGGCTCATGTCGTAGAGGTCACGCTCTATGCTGCGGGTTATGGGTTTCTGAGAGGAGTCTGTCTATTTACCTGCTGGTGTTTGCACTAAATAGTTATGATGTTGTAGTTATAAACTATTTTTCCAGCACTGGAATTTGTTTTTGTTGCATGTGCTGTGAAGACTACGTGCAATTATATTGCGCGAATAGAAACCTCGCAGTAATTTACTATTGGACAATTAAAATACCTAGGGATAGTTTTTAGCTTGTAAAAAGATACCATATACTGAGATATGAATGTTTTACTGTAATTTACATTAGTGTAAAGTGTTTTTTTTTTCGCTATTCAATATTTTTACACTGTAAAAAACGAATAAAATGAGATCGATAAATGTATTGGGCTTGTTGTACTTTTGCAATAACTGGAGGCTAGTTTGTTAAGTACAGTAACCCCGCAAATTTAATCGAAATCCCCATTTTTCTTCGGTTTTACCAAACTCGTTTCCAGGGAAGTAGGTTAAATAGTTAACAGTTGCGTGCCTGCAAGAATTCCGCGTGTATCGGAGGGCACTTCATTCAATTATCATCTTTTAACAGGTTAAGAAGCAGTTTTCTTAACTTATTTTCCCTGCCTTAGAATGAAGGATGAGTCGCACCTAACTTTGTCAGCAGGTGGGGGTAGGGGAGGGTGTCGAGAAGTGGAGGGCCTAGTCAAAGGAAGCGCGAGATAAAATATAGGCAGAGTCGTAGAAAGGCTGCCCCACCCCCCCCCCTAGCTGCATGCATGGGGTGACAGTTTTCTGTGAAGATGCTGAAGAGGAAAGAGTCACTGCTCATTAATGGTTTCAGAAGAATCACTTCTGGCTTCGAATCAGTGCTGGAGCACACGTTATAAAAATGTTTTTTGAAGAGATACCGGGTATAACTTGGGAGAGTATGCTTCGCCCACCGTATTCACCGTACCTCTCACCGGCAGATACATATTCACTTGTTGCTTAATGTGGATAATAGCGAGAAAGAGAAACCATTCAATATTAAAAATGATATAAAACTGCGCTGCATGACATTTTTTTAAAGTAAAGCAAAAAATTTTTGAGGAATTTTATGTACCAAATTACTGAACAGTTGCTGGACAATGACAGAGTATGAAAGTACACTCTATGACCAACACGTACATACAGTTTTAACACAAATATATGTTCCAGCGGACTCGTGGAAATCCACGGTTAATTAACTTTTTCACTTAACTTATTTTAACCGTAGGTAATGCTTCTAACTTAACCCACCCTATCTAACTCATGTCCGCCGCTTAACCCGTTTATCGTTATGCAGTCCATCTGCCTCATGCCTCGTCTAACCTTTTCTGGTATTCTGATTTCACCTGTGAATCACGCTTTTGGTCTATCAGCAAAGAATTCGCCCTTGTGTCTTGATAAAGACATAGAAATACGATGGTACTTCTTGCATTGTTCTCCGAAGTAGTTGCACACCTTCTCTCAGCTCTGTTTCCCACGGTTTTTGCAGATAATTTAATCTTTCATAATCTTTGTTTTTGCAGGTGTATCCGATTTTTTTGCACTATTTTACGGGTCCCGTTGATAGTGATCAATAGGCCATCTTTTTTGGTGCTTTGTTTGATGCGATAGCTGTACAACAACAGACTGGCTAACTTCAACAGTCACAACAACATAACCCATTATTTCCAGATGTTATTGCAATTCCTTAGATATCGCACAGTCGCTTCAAAAAAATATTTCAGAGCGAGCTTTCCAACTACGCCAAATGCGTATCTACATGCGCATCTGGTGCTATTAAGAACGTCGTGCGTCACCAGCAAAGTGAAAATAATATGGCGTGATAAAAAACGAAACGCAGTTGGTGAAATAAACTTCATCTCTTTGCTTCTATTCTGACTGAAAATACTTTCATGAAGCAAACAGCAGACAGCTATTGTTGAATATCGTTCAAGCGAAAAACAGAGCGTTTAGCAAACTCAATTTCCTCCTATCTGATACTAAAATGAGTAACGTGCAGACACTTGGATGTACGGGCGGATGGAACCTCAAGCAGAATTATGACATAGATATTTAATTTTGTTTATCAAAATAGGTAAAAAAATTTTTTACAATCGATAAAAAGGTCACCGGACTCAAGCTATTACTCATTCAGTTACCATTAAAGTTTCTGTCTGCAAATATTCAACACAGAATATCTGTCAAGACATTGAGGGCATACCATTAAGGATATACAGCATAGAATATCATTCAGTATATACCATTGAGGATATTCTGTGCAGATAATCATTCAAAACATTCAGCAAAGCATATCATTGAGGATATATCATTCAGGACATATCATTTAAAACATTTCTTCACAGACATATCATTCAAGCTGCCATTTCATTCAGGACATTCCTTTCAAGACATATCATTCAGGCCGCCATATAATTCAGGTCATTCCTTTCAAGACAAATCATTCAGGCCGCCATATAATTCAGGACATTCCTTTCAAGACAAATCATTCAGGCCGCCATATAA
>LQNS02278100.1:19120038-19134963 GCA_001587735.2 Parhyale hawaiensis
CACAGATACCGGATTTCGCATGTAAGGCCAAATGCGAGTTGAACATTGAATTCAGGCGTAACACACGAAGGAAGGAACGAAGGAACGAAGGAACGAAGGAACAACGCTATTAATATTATAGAAGATTCTAATCTTCATAAGTTCTTGTTCTTGAATCTAAAAAACAAGTCGCGTTACTCATACTTCGCCCCGTTAGTATGACCCAATACACTCATATCTAGCGGCTATACCAACAGCTTATCTCAGGCCCATTTGCATGCAACGCTCTCAGTGATAATGGGATGTTGATAACTCGGCTGCTGTAAGATAACAGCTCTTTTATACGGGGCAAGTCTCGCTAGGCCCATGGCCTGATAACACGATCAAGCTGTAATTTGTCTCCAGAGAGTATCTATCACCGAGCCTCTCCGACAGTGGAACATTACCTGTGTCCCTTGGGCAGTGTTGCTTGTCAGCGGGTTAACCTGCAGATGCTTCTCTCATGAATTCATCGTCTAAAAACTTTTAACGTCCCATGTAATTCTTTAAAGAGTCGTTTCAACCCTTGAAGTCAGCACTAGAGCCTTTAACGCTCCAGTTAAGTCTTCAACATCTAATTTGAATATTTAACGTAACAATGGAGTCATCACTTTCACCATTTGAGCTTTTATTGTCCCAGTTAAATCTTTAAGGCCCCATTTAACAATTTAAAGTCGCAGTTAAGCCTTTAAGTTTCCATTTGAGGCTTTAACGGGTCAGCTAAGTCTCTAACTTTCTGCAGCAACCTTTCACTTCTCTGTTAACCTTTCAAATTCTAAAGTAAGTTTTCACGTCCCAGTCAGCCCCTTGTAATCCTATGAACATCAGTTTTTTAAGTATCCTACAATTCATTGATGCAGAGTATGTTGGTTGTCTCTCTGTCCCAATCTGAAGTAATGTATAACAAAATAATCGTTTGCTGAATAACAAAGGAGCCATTGCTTTACAAATGCTTGCAATATAACTATTGAAGACGCGTGAAGTACATCTTTTTAGTAGCATAGGCTAGATACAAACTTTACTCCCTCATCTCCGCCAATGTTTTTTCTTTCTTGAGCAAAGAATTATCGAACTTTCGGGTAAATTTCGAACGTCCACCATTAGGAAAACATTTAATTGGAAACGATGCTTCCGTTGGTACAAGGCTCACTCTGGTGCAGGACAGTCCCGATCTCGTAGAAACCTTTATTTCAGTTACTGATTCAGAGATAAAGAGAAAGAAAGAGACACAGCTAGGGTACGAGATGGGGTGAAGAAAGCTGTATGCGAGCAATAGGTGACAGAGGCTCGTTAACGCATGCAAGTGAGATAAAGTCGGGCAGCAAAGTTAAAGGGGATCTTCACGACCTGGTCATAAACAATTGACGCTTGCACATGTTCCAGCGAGGTGCTGGTGTCAGAGACAACTCACACTTAGGTAGGTACTGGACTGTTGTTGGTACCAATATAGAGTAAAAACCATCGATGTAATCACCAACTGTGATAAATTTAGAGCACAACAGATGCAAAAGGACTGCTGTCAGTAAAAACAGCATCAAGGACTCCAATGCAGTTAGCAAATGTGGTTATCTGAGAGGGCAACAGATGCAAAAGGACTACTGCCAGTACCAACAGCGACAAGGACTCCAATGCAGTTAGTAAATGTGGTTATCTGAGAGGGCAACAGATGCCAAAGGATTGCTGCCAGTACCAACAGCGTCAAGGACTCCCATGCAGTTAGTAAATGTGGTCATCTGAGAGGGCAACAGATACCAAAGGACTGCTGCCAGTACCAACAGCATCAAGGACTCCAATGCAGTTAGCAAATGTGGTCGTTCAAGCGTTCCAGAAAAGTATCCGTGGCGTCATTACGACGAGCCCCGGCGCCTCCATGACGTTCCAGTCCTCCCTAATATCACCAATTAAGAAATAGAGGATTACTTTCATGGCCCATGGACGCTGCTCTCAGAATAAGATGGTGGTGCCTACGACCCTCACATAACTGCGAGGGAATGTTAAATAACTGAATAAGATACACCACTAACTGGTGCTCTAATGCCGAGGTAATCTGTGGATTTTCGGAGGTTAGAGGTGAACCAAGAGCGTGATGGTGGACTTAGTGCGTTGCATCAAGTTTTCATTATCTGCGTAATTGCTGCCATTGGCTGCTTTTGCTGTTGGAATCCTGTGGAATGTAAAATTTTCCCTGCTGGTCGTCATTACCTGCTGAAGTCATGTTTCTGTAAGTTATTATTAAAACTAGATTTTTAGAAACGATATTTCGCTTGTTTTGATTTGTTGTCGGAACTCTGCGCTTGAAAGAATGTTCTTTTGACAACACAGAAATTGAAAGTATTTTGTTCTGGTCTTAATGAACCTCTGAAACTGAGCCATTATTTGAGTATTTTTTCTTGTTGGAAAATTTTCAAAAGACGTCTTCCGTATCGTTAGTTATCAAAGTTTTCAGTGACGTGAATGATCGCCAGGCTTTGATAGTTTCTTTCAACTTCTGATATTTTCTCCTTACCATATTTTGATGTTTCTACTAAGTTTTCATATTTTCGTTTCATCATAGTTCAGAACTTTTCCATGTAGAAGAACTAACTCTTGTAGACTCATAAGTAAGCAGCGACGCGGTTGCCTGTACATCCTCGCTTTCGCTTCGGCGGTAAACATAAATAAAACTATGAAAGAAATTCATCATGCAAGTGAATGAGAGCCACTGATAATCAACCGGTGGGCCACGTGTGTCAGGTGGAAAACAACCCAGTCTTTTCTGTATGTAACGCTATTAATCAGCCTAATTTAATACTCCACTTATTACGGAAATGGATAACAGTATTAATCTCTATTAATTTTTTTAATGGAATGTCCATGAACTTTTCACCACGCCAGTGTCCAGACGAAGGCTGGAACAGGATGATCGCATTTTGACTCACGAAATTACTCTTGGATTGGCAAGCTAAATTAAGGCCGCGCAAATAAAGCATTGCATGCAAATGCAATTTCCTCAGTTTTGAATGACAGCGACCGAAGGAAATAAGGTGCGGAGAGCAAGACGGTAAAAGCAGGTAACTACGGAAGTTTTTTGAAGTACGTTATTGGACTTTACCTTGCTGGTCTGCAAGGAAGTCAGGCATGTGAGGACTTGCTGTGCCTACTGGGGGTCTCCGACTTGCTGTGATTCTAAGTTAAGACCTTGGGCATGAGTGGACTTGGCCTGCTAGCTAAGAAGTTCTTGGTCCAGTGGTACTAAATTGAGACGTGAGGCAGTTGTAGACTTGGTACAGCAAAGTATGTAAGTCTTGTCGTCGTGCTGAGTTAAGAACTAAGGCATGGGTGAAGTTGGCATGACTTCTACGGCCTTATCGGTCCAGTGATTCTAAATTAAAATCAGTAACCTATGCGGACTTAGTACTACAGGATATTCGTACTCGCGTGCTACAGCGGTTCTAAATTGAGAACTGAGGTAACTGTCGGGAGCAAAGGTAGAAAAAATGTCAATGGTAATACATCAATTTTTTTACTGCATGTTGCGTTCTTTATACGAGAATGGCACCCTGCCGGATGAAGTTATAGACTACTACAGGAGTACATTCTGCTACTTAAAAAAATCCCTACTATCATATCAGTGAGAGTTTGAAAAAATATTGTAAGAATTATTACGTAGCTCTCCGTGTATTATTTGATGAACCATTTCTTGGAATACTAAGATCTATGCACTCACGATATTTAAGCGAGCGTTATCTTCACTATATGTTATCAATTTGTTCTAAGGGTTTCCGCAGAGAGACTATGCACTACGGTCCGGTTTAAAGTTTCATTCTGTTGTAACTTTGAAATACATAGGGTAACACTATAACTGCTTCCATATGTTCTTTTAAAACAGACTTTATTTATAAAAAAGTATTTTGAGCATGTCTATTTTCAAGAAGAAGAGCTCATTCGCAAATAGAAAACTCGTCCTCCAATAAGATAAAGAATAGAATTTTCTGCTCAAAAGCACAGAGAAAATATTCTCCCGGTGACCCTGTAAATCAGTGACCTAATAATTAATATAGATAACCAATAAGACAAACAATAGAGGGTCCTTGGAACCTCAAAGCCTTTGTGCAGCCTCGCTCTCGGTCTCGCGCAAACATCTTCAATAAATTGATTGGTAGGAGTGCTGGGTAAGACAAGACAGCGGATTTGTCTCTGCTGTGGATTTGCAAGTCTTTGCTGATTTAGTGGATTTGTAAATCATCCACAGAGGGTTAGAATTTTTTAAATTCCTTGCTGATTTAATGAATTTGTAAATCATCGACAGAGGATTAGAATTTGTTTTTTTTTTAATTCGTTACTAATGTAACGGATTAATTCAGTCTTTTGAAAAGAATTAGCATATGAATTTATTTGAAAGTCTTAGCTCATTTAATGGATCAGTTAAGTAATCTACAGAATATTAGCATTTCATTTGAATGTTCTGTTGAATTTATTATAAATTAAAATCTATTCATTTACATAGGATTTGAAGCTTGTTGTTCATTTAATGAATTAGTAATTCATCTACAAAGCTTAGCATTTGATGTTATTTAAAAGTGCTTGCTGATTTCATAGGTTAATAATATTATTGATCTACCAAAGATCAGACTTTTGCTTCCGTATAACAAGTCCGTACTGATTTATTACATTTATAAATTATTAACAGGGGATTAACATTTGATTTTATTTGAAAGACTTGGTTGATTTAATCAATTTATTGACATAAGATTAGTATTTGATTCCATTTATAACATCTTGCTGAGTTAATGA
Organism: Parhyale hawaiensis; assembly: GCA_001587735.2. Taxonomy (NCBI): domain Eukaryota; kingdom Metazoa; phylum Arthropoda; class Malacostraca; order Amphipoda; family Hyalidae; genus Parhyale; species Parhyale hawaiensis. The sequence goes on from LQNS02278100.1 coordinate 19,124,830, forward strand.
ATTAGTAAGTAATCTACAGAAGATCAGGCTTTGGTGTTGTATTTTGCAAATCCGTGCTCATTTATTACATTTAAAAATCATCGAAGGGGGATTAATCCTTGGTTTTGATTTGGACATCTGTACTGCTTGAATGACTATAATAGTCCTCTTGAGGCGATTAATCACTGCGTTTGTTCTGCAAGTCTATCTTGATTTGCTGATTGGTAAACCATGTGAAGAGATTAGTCTTTGCTTCTTTACCCCAGTATCTATGCTAATTTAGTGGACTTATAAATCAACTGGAGAATAATGGTCTTTGATTCTGTTTTGCAAGCCTACGATGAAGTAATGGCTCTATAAATCATATAGAAAGAAATGGCATTTGTTGTCTTTTGTAAAGCTCTGATGATCTGACATTCGCTCAAATTATGTGATTCGTAGACTGCTTCTAACTACCAAGATTTCCTGCTTAACTGGTATTCTCGTCGAAAGTTCATATAAATTTTCTTCTATGTGATGGATTTCATTCATAAACTCTCAAGGAGCTTGAATAGAGAGGAGGGAGCCATTAGCCTCGTCTGTGAAGCTCAAGAGTCGGGTGTGACTGCAGCCAGTCGCCGTATGCACCAATCGCATATCAGTATGCGATTGCTGCTCCCCCGTAAAACTCACTGCTCCCCCGTCACATTCACCAATAAGATTCACGAACGCGTCACAGCCACACCCGATTCGTTAGAACGCAAGCTTACCTAAATCATTGCGGCAGGGTTCCCTCCTCTTTTATTAGATTCCTCGTAAGTTCCATGAACCACCTCTTTCACCCAAGTTTTTTCCCCGCGTTGATACAAGTACACATGCAGTATATTAGCCAACGAAGAATAGCAAAAAAGGTTGTTAGCGTCACTGATGCAGCGATGGTCTGCTGAATGCTCTTAACTACAAGATGTTCTCTCTTGGGTCTTGCATTTCAGCCTCGGGACGGCTGCACAATCTTTTTAGAATGAGGCTAGGCGGAGATTAGAAGAGGCTAGAATGAGGCAAGAGTAAGACTAGAAGTTTTAGAATGATGCCAGAAAGATGTTAGAAAGAGGCTAGAATAAGGCTAGAGTGAGGCTAGCCGAAGCTAGAAGACTAGAATGAGGCCAGAAAGAGGTTAGAATGAGGCTAGATGAACTAGAATGAGGCTAGAGTGAACTTAGACTAAGGGTAGAATAGGGCTAGAATGCGGCTAGAAAGAGGTTAGAATGAGGCTAGAATGAAGCTAGACAAAGGTTAAAATGACTTTAAAACAGGGCTAGAATGAGGCTATAATGCAGCTAGAGCGAGGTTAGAATGAGGATAGAATGATGCTGGAGAATATTATGATTTGTGCCAAACTAGTAGTGAAATGATCGCAAATGAATCAATTGCTCTGCTGGCCATGTTTTTCTTGCTTTCCGCTGATCATCCACTCATTTTAAAGGCAGGAAAAGCTTTGGTGATCGTGCGAAGTGGCGTTTAGCACCCATGCTACCTCCGAGAGGTCTTTCAGGCGTCTTCAGGGCTTGAATTTCATATTTAAGGTGGCAACGGCTTCACTGCCGTTGATCAAATTTTCTTATGTTTTACCGATAGAGGCGGGGAAATCTAACAAATTAGAACGCCTCGTGGCGTTCGACCATCACTCGCGGGAGGGGGCAAATTCAACGAAGTCATTTTTGATGAATGAGGTTAGGGCACAGCCCCAATCCCTGAGTCGATCTTCAATAACAACATAGGAAAAAATGGAACGCCTCGTTGCGTAAGACGAACTGCCGCGGTGGAGAAAATTCAACGCCGTCATTTTTGATGGCCAGCTAGGCCTAGTTTTTTTGGCATGTGTTACATTTAGGTCAACCCCCAAAACTCCCTACAAAAAATTACGAAGATTGCTCAACTGCTTCTGCCTGTTTTTGGGTTGACGAACAAATCTATATATATATATATATCTGTATATATATATATATATATATATATATATATATATATATATATATATATATATATATATATATATACACTCAGATATGCAAGCTTTGTTAAAGGCGACTGACAGATTGTTGTTGATTAAANTATGCAATTTCACCATTACTCAGCGAGTCGCCCTATTAGCACAGTTTAGTCCAATGTCGCCTTATCAAGGAAACCATCACTTTATATATATATATATATATATATATATATATATATATATATATATATATATATACACTCAGATATGCAAGCTTTGTTAAAGGCGACTGACAGATTGTTGTTGATTAAACATTTATTGAGTTTTTCAAGTTGACGGAAACATTTAATGTATTCGTTCTTGCTGGTGCTGTGCAGTAGATCACCGACGGTGTCGTCGACGTTTCGATTACGGCTGTAATCATCATCAGGAGGTGGGGGCGGTGCCGGTATTGGTCGTTGCAGTGACGGCGATGAAAGATCTTCCATGCTGACAGAATTGTGGCTCGAGCAGTACTGATTCTTGGGAAAATGGAAGATCTCTCTTTGGCTCTGGAACACGAAGAGCGGTGCTAGGTCCCCTCAGGCTTGGTGGCGGTGGGACAAGCTTAGCCAATCAGCGCGCTGATCGGCTTGGCAATTACGCTGGTTCTTGATTATGTTGTTGATTAGCGTAATCTTCCATCGCCGTCACCGCCGCAACTTCCTGATGATGATTACAGCCGTAATCGAAACGTTGAAGACTCCATCGGTGGTCTACTGCCCAGCACCAGCAATAACGAATACATTAAATGTTTCCGTCAACTTGAAAAACTCAATAAATGTTTAATCAACAACAATCTGTCAGTCGCCTTTAACAAAACCTACATAGCAGAAAAGCTGTTACCGAACTACACGATATACATATATGTATACTTAAAACTTCACTGAAAACATTATCACCTCCCTCACTTCGTTCGCGGGTGATAATAAATAAACAAGTCCCAAGAAGGTAATAAACAACGTACTTATACAGTGGGATCTACGCCTGACTCGAAAAAAAGCGTTTTCTGCCTGATCAAAATCTGTGTTTGACTTAGAAAACACGGACTTCACACGCATAGCTGCAATGTATTGTTCAAGTAAGAAGAGCATTTGATAAACTAACTCCGAAGTCTAGGATCACAAAGAAAGTTGAGTTACTTGCATAGTGCAAAACCGTGTTTGACTCAGAAAAACACGTACTATAACAGTATAGTTCATATCTTTGATTGACTCAGAACCGACCTTTTTTTACCAGTTTTTCAAATTCTTTGACCAACTAGGAAAAAATTGTTATTCTAGAAGAGCAAAAGGGCGGTGTTACTCAGCCAACGTTCTCTAACAAGTGAGAATCAAATCCTCTTAGAACAGAACTTGGGGATCTCTGCTGCTCTGAACTTTTCCTTGTTTGTCTTTTAAATATCGAATGCCCTGCAGCGTGGCTGAATTTTTTAAAGGTTGGAAATATTGCAGGACTTTTGTGCGAAAAACGTTTACGAAGCTGAAAAATGTAGGTAAAGATAAATTTTAGAGAGCACTGTCATCGGCTCTAAACGATGTTCATGTTCAGCAGAAAAATGTATTTTGTTGAAACGTAATAGATATATACAGTATGTCCCATATGTCCCATGTGCCTTGAGATATGGTCAAGGTGGGTTTTAGTAGAACACTTGTCAGCGCATAAATATTAAAAGATGCACGTTATAAAAGACGTTTAGTGCGTATAATGATCGTGTTATCATAATTATGTATGATCTTATTCATATTTTTTCATAGAAAAACAATATTGCTTTTAGCGTGTTTCATTCAGGAAAGGCGATCCCTATTTTGAAAAACCTGACAGTACTTGTCTGACATAAAGTTATTTGCCTATATGATACAATTGCCTATATTCAACACACATCACATCAACGTGCGAAACAAAAGTATGCATTTCGCTTGGCTCGGTATACTTCTCTTAAAATACATGTTACTGCCAAGCCTTTGTTCCCAAGGTGTCTTGATAGTAATAGGGAGCTAGCGTACAAAGGGGAAATGGTATGGAATAGTAAAATAGAAGAAGACGGAAGTGAAATCTAGGGAATCTATAAATGTCGACTGAACAAGTAAGAAAGAGAGGTACTGGCTAAATAGGAAAATGTATAGGAGGTTGAGAACGAAAACCGATAATCAAATAATACAGGGACAGAAAGTTAATGTAGGGAAAATCAGGGGAATGACCAAGTGGGCTAAGGTAAAGAAGTGGTTATAAATCATGGTAACTTGGAGAAATGAGGTAAAACAGGAAGGAAACTGCATAAAGCAATAATAAAATGTAGCTTGGAAGGCACTGGAAAATAAATTTGAGAAGTGTGGGGGTACTGTTGTAAAGTTTGCTAAAGAAATTCAAGTAATACAATGAGGGTTGATGTGTTTGTGTAAATAACCCTCCCCAGTAGTATTATATACCTAGGTAAAGTGATATACATGAAAAAGCAAAATTGGATAGAGTCGATAAAATAAGACAATATAATAGTGCGATGACAAAAAAGTAATTGGGAGAGTCGTGAAAAGTATACTAACAGAGAATAAATTGTAGGGGAATAACAAAATGAAACGACGAAACCGAAAATTCATGGTTACGTTGGATGAATAGGAAAGCAAGGATGAAACGGAAGAAAATAGGAGGGCAACAATAAAACTTATCGAAATAGAAGAGCTAAATTAATATTGAATGAAATGAATGGCAATGATTAAATTGTGTAAAGAGCAGTGATAAAATTCAATAAAACTAGAGTACTCTGTGAGAGCATACCTCCACCAAGAAAGTCAATGTAGAAGAAAATTTTAAATTTGCCCTAAAACCAGGATTTCCTTTTTTACCATGACCGAAATTTGGTCAGTTGCACCTTAATTTCTGCTAATTTCATGAAGATCAGTCCATAAGTTTTTCAGTTATATTCTGACAAAACACAAACATAGAGACAACAAACAAACAAACTGTCTGACAGATATGGCCACAAAAAGTTGGTCAGTTGTTCTTCATAACATTTTCAGTAATTTCTGTTTCTCAGCAATTTCTGTAAATTTCATGAAAATCAGTTCACAACTGTTCGAGTTATGCTATAAAAATGTTAATCAAACAGTGAAACCAATGGTTGGGCGGATTATCACCAAAAGTTAATTATCTGTTTCTCCTAACATACCTAACATTACCTATAAATTTGAAAAAAAAGTCCGTAACCTTTTGAATTATTTTAGTGACAGACAGGCGGACAAACAGACAGAAAAACTCCTACAAAAATATAGCTTTTCTGACGGAGGAAATAAGGAGCAGCGATAAATTTGAATAAATAGGATGTAGGGAAAATGGACTAAATTTGGAAGAGAAGGATAGAGCTACATAAATAGCAGATTCTATATAAAACTTGAGTAAATCAAGAGAAAAATATTAGCAGTGAATGATCGGTCCGGAGTGCATATTAACTTGATCTTTTACTGCACCGTCAACTAGTCAGTGTTTTGTGAAGTAGTTAGTTAAATGCTAAGTAAAAGTTTGTGTTTAGTAAAGTGTTTTGGAAATTGGTTTCCTAAATTTTTAGTACTGGAAAGTAGCGGGCTAAGTGCTTACTTATATTAGGTAGTTCGTTGATTACTTAAGTTTCTAGCTACACCTTTACTTAGCTTAACCATTTCTCTCCTGAATTACTCGGTTATTTCCGTTGATAGCTCTGTTTGATATGTTATGTATAGACCATGCAATGAGAAAAAGGGTTAAGCAGTGAAAAGCTTAAGTAAGTTATGCAAATCGTTGACTACACACTCAAGTTGTCAACAAGCTAAGTAGTTAAATAAGTCCAGTTTTCAGTACATTGTTTGAACACAACAGCCTCCACTTCCCCTGAGTTTTGATTACCAGTTGACTATGGAATGCAAAAAGATTCCCAGCACCGTTGGGGCATTCCTCTCACAACCCCACCTTTAACTTCGGCCCGACGCATACAACACATGGCAAGAAATACTGCAAAGCGTTTGTGAGCAAAAGTTTAGAAGGAATAGCTTTGTACGGCGGGGGCGCAGCGGCTGTGGAAATTCCCACGGGTTTTAACCATTTTCTGTGCTATATTATATATATATATAATATATATATATATATTTATGATACAGTGATTTCACGAATGCCCAGAAACTCAGAGATCGTATAGAATTACTTTTCATTCATTAAAGTAACCTTTTACTAACAAAAAGAAAAATAGATATACAACATTCTTTGTCCCTACACTCATCGAAAATTTTCCAGAAGGGACTCTAGCACCTTCCCGTGTGTTATTCTTGACAAATACAGAAGGGATCCGTAAGGACTCGAACACGGGAACTTGAGCATGGTAGGCGCAACCGCAAGCCCAATACTGAGAGAGTAAAAAAGACAGGCTAGCTGTGCGCGTAGTTCCGCAGTGCTGCATACAACGAGGATTTAAGTTATGGCGATTAGCTGCACTTACAATGGAAGCGATACTATGTACATGTCATAGCATGATTAAGGAATCAGTGGACGAAGTACGTCAGGTGAGGTAAAGGTTAATAGGCAGCATATAAAATGTTAAGCTACACAAGGTGGGTTAGGTTACACAAAGATAAGTTAGAGTGGGTAAGGATTGGGTTTGTTTGAATGACTGAAAATTGATTGCACAATGTCTCTGAAATTATAGCATAGGCAATGCAATACATAGATGAGTATGTGCATGAGTGGGTAAAAAATTGATCTGACCGGCAGTCATGAGTGTCTGTATGCATTTCGATACTGAAGACATTTCAAACACCCCACAGCCTCATCACTCTTTTTGTTTACCCTATGTTGAATGTTTTCAGAGCCGAAAGCAACGCTCCGTTTTTTACAGCATTTCTTGCTATCAATGACAACTATGTCCTACACAAGCCGCCAAAATACGAATGCAACAACTAAGATCTCGTTTTTTGGTAACATTTTTAGAAGGACAAATTATTTTCGGGTTTTCTAACGCGGAGGCAATCCTCACTTACATGAAGGAGATAACGAGGCGATCAGTGTTATGGGAAATGTTTGTGTAAAATATAGATCTGAGTCAGCAGGAAAAGGTACGAAAGTATCCCTTTACGGACCAGTGAGCTATCTTATGGAATTTTTGACAAATCAATACTTTATTTGGTTCTTGCAATAGGTAAAGTCAACTTGACTGTCTACTCGTACTGGAATTCCACATTAAGTTGACCACAGACTGTCAGAGCGATGGCTTCAAAGACTGAAGATTCATGTTACAGCTGCGACCCCAAGACCGTTCATTTTTGATTCGAGTCAATATCGTCGTACCGGAATACGAACACCAGAAACGTTGACCGCGAACATCGAGAAAAATAAATTCACCTGCCTGGTGGAGAGGCGAACTCAGGAACTGCAGAATGGAAGCACAGCACCCACTCCTGCGGAAGACCCTCAACTTACAAATATAAACTGCATTCATAATGAATGACAGCAGCTATCTCCTATTTGGTGAGGGTGTCTCCGGTTGACAGTTCCATTGCAGGAAGTTCGAGTTATTTGAGGAATAGAAAAGGACGAAGAAAATATAAAAGGAACTTTTTTTTCCCAGTTGCAGTATGGAAAGCGCAATAACGCAAATGATAATGCTGGAGCTATATTAGATGCTCATGTAGCACTGTCTGTAGCTGGAGAACAAACAACATAACCAGAATTTACACCCGATACATCCGCCCACAGTAGCCCAAACTGCTGTAATTATGCCTACAAGACAACAATGGTAAGCTACAATAACTTGCTCATCAGCAATGCGGTGATTTATCCGATGACTGCCAAAGGTGAAATCAACACAGGAAAAACCACTCATTTCAGCTGTTTCCAGCCAGCTAGGTACAAACTAGACTTCACAGTAAGCAGGCGTGGATCATATCACAGATTAGAGAAAAATCGACCCCTCTGGTAGAAGTATCCTCTTTCGGAACGATGATGTGAGTGTCGATGCAAGTCAGTGAGTAGAATTAATTGACTATGCTTCTCGTGTTAACATGGCCACTGCTCCTCCCACCTGGTGGGAAGTAAGTGCAAACTGTTAGGACAGCCTACGAAAATCTCCAGAGTCTGTTACATACGTAGTCAGCGCAACGCTACGGCATTAATTGCGAACTTGGCCAGTTAGGCTTATAGGGGATAGAATCTTCAAGAGACGCGTAATATATTCACAACTCGTGGAGCTTCGAGTTCGTGCTTGATAAAATAGATCGTACTTGTTTCCTACGAGGGATTTATCCATCATGTGAAATTATTTATTGGTGGTAACTATGACCATGTAATAACATATACGGACCGTGAAATTATTGATTAATATATTATTACTGTTATGAATCAACTAGAACAAAATTCATCGGTATCTCTATGTGCGGTATACATAATTATTGACGTCAATTTATACTATTCTCATTTAATCAAATTTATCCTTGATCTGAATCGCATAAAGAGACTTGACTTTGTGGAAAATATGCCGTATTGTCCGGCTACAAGGTTAAACAAATTGTTATAATAATATGTCAGGCTACACGAGCAATTCACAGGCTAAGGATCTGTAGTAAAGAACAGCTCCGGAGCAGTACCAACGTGAGAGACGATGTGAAAATTTATTGTTGCTAAATTTCCAGATAAAGCAAATATAGTGACTCTAATGGAAAGGGAGAAAGAAGGGACACACAGGACATCGAGAGACACCTATAGAACTCATGTGCGAGAGTGCTTAACCAGTGGTACAACGTGACTGAAGACATCAAGCCGGGAGAGATATTTGTAAGAAAAGAATTACCAGGATGAGTAGGAAGACGAAAAAGAAACGAAGTGGGCCCAAGAAAGGACTTCCTGAGTTCCTAACGAAGGTTCTGGTGACGTACACAGTTACCTAGGAGCGAAATATGTGCCCATTTCCACTATGTTGGCAAAACTAATCTAGCATGAGCTAATATTATTGTTGTGGAACGTCAAATAAAAAAAAGGAATAGAGGCCAAATGATGAAACCCATCTCATTGCCTGCTGAATTTTCATGCACATCTCACAGGACAGACAATTCTGCCGCCGCAAAAACTAAGGTCTATTTTAAGCTGGTATATATATATATATATATAGCTATATATATTCCATATATATATGGAATGTGTACTGTTCGATTTGTCGATGTGTGTTTTCTTTTTCTTGTCTACCTTTAACCTGTAAACCAGATTATATAATGTATATTGGATGTGTAAGCGAAAATGTGTACACCATGCTAGTAGCCATCCACTTGGCACTAAAAACTTCCCGTGTGAAAACTAGCAGTGCTAGAAAGTCGTACATAGGCTTAAACTGTAGGCTAAGTAGTGCCGCACCATCCCTGAAAATGACGGGCGAAAAAGTGGTGATATAGTGGTGGTAGTTTTCACATTTTTTCATGTTTTTAGTGAAAAAATCTTGAAACCATAATTTTTTTGTTTTATTTCATTATTTTTTAGCCCGTCATTTTCAGGGATGGTGCGGCACTACTTAGCCTACAGCTTAAGCCTATGTACAGCTTTCTAGCACTGCTAGTTTACACACAGGAATTTTTAGTGCCAAGTAGACGGCTACTAGCAGGGTGGACGGGCACTAGACATGTTACCCTATGCTATGTGGGCCATGAATTAGGTAGGGTGTTAAAAGACATGGTGTTGAAATACCATAGTGATCCGATTATTCGTTAAAGAATTGTTAGTGAAAAACAGTGTAACACGACCAGTGCAAACTGTAATAAGCTAGGCAATGTTAGGTAAGGTAAGGTTAGGTTAGGCAGGGCTACGTTAGGCAAGGCTAGGTTAGGTTAGCTAAGGTTGGGATAGGTTAGTTAAGGCTAGGTTAGGTAAGGGCAAGCTAGGTGAGGTAGGGCTAGTTTAGATTAAGGTAATCAGACCCTCAGAACAACTGTCACGTCAGTCTTTCCCACCTGTACAATTATTGTCACTCCAATAGTCCTCTCCTGTACAATTGTCACCTCAATAGTCCTCTCCTGTACAATTGTCACTCCAATAGTCCTCTCCTGTACAATTGTCACCCCAATAGTGCTCTCCTGTACAATTGTCACTCCAATAGTCCTCTCCTGCACAATTATTGTCACTCCAATAGTCCTCTCCTGTACAAT
>LQNS02278100.1:19136043-19146147 GCA_001587735.2 Parhyale hawaiensis
CCAATAGTCCTCTCCTGTACAATTATTGTCACCCCAATAGTCCTCTCCTGTACAATTGTCACTCCAATAGTCCTCTCCTGTACAATTGTCACCCCAATAGTCCTCTCCTGTACAATTGTCACTCCAATAGTCCTGTCCTGTACAATTATTGTCACCCCAATAGTACTCTCCTGTACAATTGTCACTCCAATAGTCCTCTCCTGTACAATTGTCTCCCCAATATTCCTCTCCTGTACAATTGTCACTCCAATAGTCCTCTCCTGTACAATTGTCACTCCAATAGTCCTCTCCTGTACTGTTACGAGCTTTTCGTGACAGTATGAGCGTATATATATGCATGCATATATACATTTCTAGTTAAACAATCATAAATAAAGTATGACGTCATTACATTGATTATGAATAATGTGTGAGAAATATTTATAATTCATGACATATGCCTATTATTTTATCTGGTATTTGGAGAATTACAAGCTTGAATGACATGATGTTTAAAACATAAATTAGCACAACAAAGTACATGGCATGGCTCATACAATCACAAAAACTCGACATCTGGAGGTGGGTGGCCCTTCAATTTTAGAAACGCGATGGAAACGTCAGGCAGAGGAAAGAAGACACAATTAAATCAATACCTTTTTACTGGGTTTTAAAGCAAAGCAATGACTGATTTAGAAACCGAAAATGATCATTGCAAAAATGCGGACAGGTTTATGCTTAGATTGATCATAAACAAACAAATTAACGAAACATGTGGTGCCTGCAGAATGTATTTACTTAATTCGGTCTAAACGTATGATCTTTCGACTAAATTTCAAACAAACAATCGAGGAAAAATCGAGAATATCCCTCAAGCGGAATATTACAAACTTGTAATACACGAATTTAATGCTCCGAAATCGGGGTTGTGGTTCCCGATGAAAAAACCTCGCTTTTTAGGCACATTCTTCAAGCGGTACATATTTTTAGTTGAGTTGGCGATCTTGCTATATCGTTATAATTACCACAATATTTGCATTCTTTTTTACACTCTCTTGCTAGTGATTATCAACTAATGATCTAAGTATAACGCTTATCACATTCCTATTTTTTCAACACTTTTGCCATTTTTATCGTAGCAAGCCCTCCAAGGGCCTGCTAATTTTTTTTTCTGTTTCATTTACATTGTTGCGCCTCAAGCGTCCAATCCTACAATTAGGCTACATATAAGAGATTATAATTACCGCACCATGGGTGTCCATTAACCCAACGTGAATCGACGTCAGACCTAAACTTGCGAACACTTGTCTATTTCCTATTAGTCACTGAAGTTGACATCTTCTTCTTAGGTAGGGATAAATCCTTCGATGAAAGATATTAATCGTTGAATCTTCTTCAGGCACTGAAAATACATCATCAGCTGGGATACGGGAAGCTTCTCATGTATATAGTTTTCATTTGATTAGCAGTCGGAGGCAGTTGCACATCATCTTTCTCCTTATCTCACTGGGAATTCTGGACGTCTGATATTTATCGAAGAAATCATATCATGATCCGGGGGCAGGTATTCTTTGTGTATACATCACGACCGATCGAAGAGTGAACTGTAGATCGCGGATCGCGCTTCATGAAGATGACGCCCACGCGTACGGCCACACCCTTCGGGGTGGGGAAGCAGAAGGTCGGGAATGCCTCATAGGGGACAGGTTAGCTATCGCGGCACTCCTTCCCGAAACACTCGGCGACAAATGTGGTATGCACTAAACTGTAACATGTGTAACGCGTCACGGGAGTGTTCGCCTTCACATGGAAATAAGGTCTCTCAACAAGACGAACTCAGATAATTTGGTGCACTGTTGAGAGAACAAGTAATTCACTGCCCCCATTGTTGACCTTATACAGCACGTTAACCATTGTTGATCTTAGAAAGTACGTTACAGAATGGCAACGAAACTCGACACATTGGGTTATTTTTACACCGCGTCCATGTCAAAACTAGAAATTCGTGTTATACATGGGTATACAGCTTTCTAATTACACTTTGGTTGCTTTAATCGGCAACCCACTCGCCTTTGGGAAAATATGAGACGAGCGCGCTCGGGAGCGCCAGGCATTGCGTCCCTCACGGAACTAAGAGGTTTCAGCTCGCTTCCCAGCGTACAACCGCCTAGCTCGGAGATGCGTTATGGCTTTTCAAACTTAATCTTATTTAGAATTTATTTTCATGTACAAATTTACGTCAAATTTAAACTAATATAATGTTAATATTCACATGTTCAAGACTTATTTTCTAGCGGCATCTTAGTAATATCTATTATTTAGAAGAACTGTTTGCCGTTACAAGCGAACAGAGTTGTTACCAGTGCGTGTCTACGTACGTCGATACAGGACAAGGGTTGCTTTGTTCTCTCTGGGCCCTCTCGCTGCTTGCTTGGGCGTAGTTTAAAATGAGTGTGACATAAATGTTGAGTAACGTTAACTCACAGAATGAGACTTGTAACAAGTAGACAATATGATTTCATGATTCTGTACGGCTATTTAAATGCATATATACGTACATACCACGTTAATTAGCTATATTGCAATCTGAATAAAAGTAATCATGAAATATGAATTTTATTTGCTGCAATTTATATTCATTCCATTTCATTTTCTGCTCGTTTACAATTATGTTATATATATATTATTGAGCCCGGATGACATTTGATGACATTTGCTATCGAATCTACGGCAAAGTATAGGGCGACGTAATGTCTGAATGCATTTCTTGCATTGCCGAAGGTGAAATCGTAGCACTGAAGATGTCTGAAGCTTCCGTTGGCACTCTCATGCTTCTTGATTCGTAGTTTCTTCCCACAGATGATTTNAGCTATTCTTCCCACTTTGATGCAATTGTCAACGAAACCGACGAAACATAAATTTTCACGAGCAGTTAACAATTATTTCTTTTAGCATACAGTTTTCCTCTGACGAAGCAGTTTTCTCTTCATAGGTCAAAATTTGAACACCTCAAATGAAGCAGTTATTTGAGGTGGAAAGACGGTATCAACGGTATCTTTACTACGAACCGATCACATTGTATATAAGCTGGTATTTTGTTTAGGTTTGTTGAAGTGTTTTACTCAAGTTGTTACTTCTGCCTGTCTATTAGAAGACCTAAAGATGACAGCACGACAATGGATCAATGACGAAAAGAAGAAAATTAAGAAGCAAATAAGAGAAAAGGAGATTCTGCACCGGCCTAGAGGTATTAGGCAAACGCATAGGTTATTGCGTGAATTCTTCACGCACGGGTCCACTAGTAATCATATAAAATCGTATTATCGTATTACGCAGTGCATCAAATTTAAAATCGAGACGACTTTCAGAACCATTTCATTCACATTGCAAATTCATTCAATAGACATGTTCAACTTTTCAAAGCTTACTGCCGTGTTCTACAATCTCAATAAAAATGAACTTTTTTCTTGTTTACACTCTAAATTCCAATGTTTTGCGATATATTTTAGTTTTTTCTTTATTGGCAGCTAGGATACAACTTTTGCATACTCTGCAATTATGCTTTATAGCTCGAAAGCTTGGGGTCAAATGAAAAAAAAAAGAAACCCAGAAGACCTTCAATAGAAACTGCTTTTTGACTACACCTGGGTTTCAACGTATATTTCAAGAAATACATATATACCGGGTGTTGCAAAAAAAAAAAAACTCTGCCAAACTTTCACATGTGATAGGGACACCCAAAACAAACACTTTTTCACGAATATCAAAAATCCCAAAACTTGTTCGTTTCCGAGATATTGACACGTGTAATTTATAACAAAACCTTACCTAAAATTGCAACAGTTACTAAATGAAGGCCTACCTACATACAACTCCAGTTGCAAATAAACAGTAGAGTGGAAACTGAAAGAATATTGTGTAAAAAACGTAATACATTAATTTTACAACCAATTACATTAACTGTTCAAAATGTCCACCATTTACTTCATTGCAGGAGTGTCACTTCCTCTGAAAGGACTGTTGAACGCGAGGTAACATTTGTCGATCTTCAGCGATGTTGCCTGCTGCAACCGCGATCCTGGCAACAAGATCAAATTCTGACTGCAGAGGAGTGCCGTACACCAAAGTTTTCATGTGGCTCCAGAAAAAGAAATCCAGTGGATTGAGGTCGGGAGATCTAGCAGGCCCTGTTACTGGACCATTTCGCCGGTCCGGTAAAGTAATTTGTAAACACAGTGTTGCCATAACGTAGGCAACTGCTGTATTGCCAGATTCAAAGGTATTACTAGGTTTAACGTAAAGACTTATTTACTATTTGTAAGATTCCCCTACATGTTACACATGTCAATATCTCGGAAATGAAAAAGTTTTGGAATTTTTGGCATTCGCGGAAAAGTGTTTGTTTTGAGTGTCCCTATCACCTGTGAAAGCTTGGCAGAGTTTTTTTTGCAACACCCGGTATATACATATATATATATATGCATAAAGTTAAAAAAAAGCAAACATTGGCCTAACTTTATCACTCTTACGAAAAATGTCGGCAGGATTTTCAGAGAAGGAAACGTAGTAGGGCAGGAGGTCTATTGAGATACCCTGAATGACTGCGTCATCCGTAGTAAATACGTTAATGAATTACACAGGGCATTACTTGGATAAATTTAGTTTGGTCATTTTACATTACCCAGGGCATCAAGAAAGCTAGAAAGTTCTTGCGTTGTTCTGTAAGACAATTCACTATAAAAACCATGTGGACCTTCTTGGTTACCACAGTAAAAAAGGCTTTAAATCGCAGACTTACGGTAGGTCCTCTATTGCGGAGGGCCGCAAGCGCCCAGCTATGAGCAGCATAAACTGTGCAACAGAACATGTTAGTTGCATTAGGATTTGAAGGGTTAGCTGGACAAATGCGGTAACTCAGTGCATTTTGCCGAAGCAAGCTATTCAATGATATTCTTTTAATTGAGATCTACTGGCGAGATGCTTGAATATGATGACGTTACTGTAGCACCAACCTTCGCTTGCAATGCTGCAACGTGAAAGTCGTTTGTCACACTACAGCTACAATACTCATCGCTACAGCTGCAAAACTCTTTCGCAACGCTACTTACAACTGCAGCGAGGCTCGTTTGTAACACTATTTACATCTGCAGCAAGGCTCGTTTGCAACGCTACTTACAACTGCAGCAAGGTTCGTTTGTAACACTATCTACAACTGCAGCAAGGCTCGTTTGCAACGCTACTTACAACTGCAGCAAGGCTCGTTTGCAACACTATTTACAACTGCAGCAAGGCTCGTTTGCAACACTATTTACAACTATAGCAAGGCTCGTTTGCAACGCTACAACTCCACGACAGACCCAACAACCAACGCTGCAACAACGTCCCCCTCGCCACCGGTCAGCTCCACTAACAACAATTCCTTTTCCCGACAGAGGTTTCATTTCTCAAGACAGCTGCTGGTGCTGTCGTTGCAGCCCCGATACAAATTCCAACATTGAGTGCGCACCATTGAGCTCCAAGACACACGCTTGCATAGCTGCGTACAGTTAAACAAACTTGTGTTAGCATTCATTATCATTTAAATTGGTGCTTCGCCCGAACCTTCACAGTCTTCTGCTCCCAAGACTGATGGCAGTCTCGAGTGAAGTCAAGTCGCTGTAATCGATGCGATAAATTAATGCAAATATCCTTGCGCTCCGTTTTCTTTTATGCGCTCCTATGCAAAGAGAACGCAACGACCAGAGTTTCCCCCTAGCTGTTGGTGATATGTTGCCTGCATGGCCGTGCTTTGTGTGGTGTTGCCATACGTAGTGCCACTGCGACAGCCTTTGCGAAGAGTTAGCGGAGATAGCTTGCAGTGGTGTTGCCATACGTCGTGCTAATTCGAGAGCTCCTTTGGAATGTTGCCATGGATGGCCATACGTAGAGGCATAGTGCGTTGTTGCCATATGTTATGGTATACCTAGAGGACCGGCACACGATTTTTTTTCATGAACCTTTCAGCAACTACAGTCACCGGCCACAGGTCACCGGCCACAGTGGGAGGGGCGAAGGCTTAGCTCGACTTTTAGGTCCCAAATCGAATACGCTGTTTATAGTCCCACTTGATTTAAGCTAAGCACACTGAGTTTATGTCCAAATCGAACGCGCTTTAAGTTAAGTTGCAGGGCGCTCATCATACATCGAAGCCATTCATTTCTTTATAGTACATCTGAATAGTGTGAATACAGTGTAAGTGCATCGTCAAGGGTATGAGAACATACAGAACGTTTTTTGTGATTGATTTAAACATACAGTGCCTTAACATTTTTTTAGCCTAATTTGTCGTAAGCGTAAGCGTAATGTGCCACCAATTTAGTGTATCAACTGACCAGTGTCTACATGCAATGTGTGTGTGTGTGTTACAACGAACAAGCCGAACCCAGCGTGCTGCTCCGGCAATAAGTGAGATAAATCAGCCGTCTCAGAAAAGGGTTAATATTTATTTTTTAAGTCAGATATGTTTAGGTTAGATAGGGTAGGTTATACCATGCTAATTTGGGTTCAGCTAGGATTGCGTTAACCCAGGTTAGATTAGGTATGACTAGGCAAAGTTATGTCAAGTTAGAAAATACAGAACTTAGAACGTAATACATCACAAAGTAACCGTAGTAAACTTTTATAGTTATGCACGCATCTTTTTAACATTACTCTCCAATGAACTTATGGAACCGGGCCTAGTCTAATATAGCTTAAAAAACCTATCCATTTAGTGTATGAGTGATGAAATTCACTTATTGGCTTGGCATTGCGCGCAATGCTTGGTGACATTTACTTCCTGTAACATGTACATAAAATACACAGAGACTCAATATAAACTGCTAACACACGAGCAATTTTCGCATGCTGCTCACATCTAAGCGAAGTTCAAGTACATGACACACCTTCATTGATGCCTATTAATTATGAGAATAAACTTCACGGCACGCAAATTGTGAATTCACATAGTTTTTTCAAGGAATGCTTCTGAGTGTAACACCATAACAAGCCATCATCCTTCGCCCCTCCCACTGTGGCCGGTGACCTGCCACGCCATTGGCTGCCTGAAACTGTACTGGCTGAAAGGCTGAGGAAAAAATTTTGCTACCAGCGCAGTGTTGTCAAACTTGTGAACCAATCCTAGATGCCTTATGTGGTATTGCCATTCGTCGTGATGCAGTGATATACTGCTTAGGGCAGTGTTACCATACTTGGCCATATCCAAAATCGGTGACCGGACATATGCGCACAGGACATATGCTCACAATGAAAAATGCGCACACGACAAAAGCTCACACGACAGATGCGCACACGACAAAACCGCACACTGACAAATGCGCACATTGACAAACCGCACACTGACAAATGCGCACATTGACAAACCATACACGACAAATGCGCACAAGACTAATGCGTACCTACTATTTTATCGGTTCACAGTTTCCTAGATGGCACGGCCCGGCGAATTGAAACACTACGAATACAAAGAATTGCTAGAATCTTCTACAGAGAATCTCGAACTGTTACCTTTCGTCAGAGGTTGCGTGGTCGGCTGTGGGTAATTGAATAAGCCAAAAGCAAACATATATTCCAAATATATGTTTTCTGTTGTTGATCCTGTAAATTTGTGTATTCGAGTGAAGTGTTTAACTAGTTTTGTCAAATGGTTACCCAGGCAAATTGTTTGAATTCCAGGTTAGAAGATTTTTAAACAGTGTGAATGATAATAGTGATAAATTGCCTCATGAGCGTACAAAGTTTCATATGGTTTTACTTTTTCGAAAAATAGTCTGAAAAACTTAAATGTGAACTTCCATTTATACTCTGGCAACACCTCGCTGAAATAGATTTTGGAATCATTCTCAGCGATGAGTTCACCATAACCTAATTGTTCAAGTTTAAGCTTGTTCTTTCCAAGCTTTTAATCCCTACAGTTGTAGAGTTATTGAGCACGCTGGAAAGAGCATTCTTACTTATTCTCTCTTAGTTCATCTATCTCAGTCTGCTGTTCGCATACATGCTGAATCTTGCAATGTCCCTGTAAAGCTGAATGATTTGTTATTTCTTGGGTAAGTGCATCTGACCAAGTTACACTGCGCATTTTAGAGTCATTATGCATTCTTCAATAGAAACCTCAGTTAAACGACAGCCAGGCAGCTTTCCAGTTGAATATCGTAAAATGAATGCATGTCGTTTAACAGTACGGTTCCCTTTTTTATCATAGCATGTTTTGTTTTTCATTCATTATTTTCGTATCGTGATTTAATGGTAACTCGTACATAGGTTTTGATTATTAAATGTTTATATATTACACAAACATATATACTGACCAGCTTTGTTTTGAGAATAAAGTTCCATTACTAAACCAGAGGTAAAGCCTAATAACAAGCAACGATTAAATGCTTATATATTTCGGCGTGGATGGTTGTAAAATCGCCATGCAGCAACGGCTACAGTGGCGGACTGTTATCTATATTTTTTTTTCGTATCGTCTATAAGATAGGTTTATTACCTCCGCAAAGGAGGTTATGTTTTCGTCGGGTCTGTCACCAAGATAACTCAAAAAGTCAGGACGGATTTTGCCGAAAATTACAGAGATTATTAGGTATTTCAGGAGCAACAGATGATTAACTTTTGGTGAAGAGCCGTCCATCCGTTTGTTCGTTCATTTGTTTATCTGCCTCATTTTCTCAGTGCCATAACTTAAAAAGATATGGGCGGATTTTTATGAAATTCATATGAGTTTGCTAGGTATATCACAAAAAGTAAACGGTCAAATTTTTGTGATGATTCCTTTGTTTGTTCGTTTGTTTGTCACTATTTTTAATTTTATTCTTGTTTGCACAATAACTAAAAAAATAATGAATGGATCATTATGAAATTTATAGCGGTAGTTAGTAATGTTGAAAGACATAAATGATTAAATTTTGGTGCAAATCGGTTCGTTCGTTCGTATGTTTGACTCATGTTCGTCATAACGTTCGTTAGCAGCATATCTCAAGAAGTTATGAACAGATTTTCAAGAAAATTACACAGACTGTTATTACTATAAAAAAGGACAAATGATAAGATTTTGGAGTTGATATAAAGAAAATCATATAGTCTCAGAACCAATTTTAATATTTTGTAACCGGTGCCTAGCTTGGCGGAGGTATGCGGTTTCAGAATGCTCTAGTTTTGACTTTCTTGTGATGTGGGGAGGAGTTGCTCTCCTCTTCAGGTCATTTCTTTCCTTTCCTACCGGTAGAAACAGTGAAGATTATCCTTACTTGTGCTATACGAAGCGCAGCCAAGCGACTTCTCTAAGTCGACTTAGCCTGAATATAGGTGACAAAACGTTAACTAAAGATAATGAAAGTTATAAAAGTTAATTAGAAGCTAGACACTACTAAAATGAATTACAGGAAGTGTTACATACGCAGTCAAACAATCAAATAGTAGGTGCGCATTTGTCTGTGTGAGCATTTGTCGTGTGCGGTTTTGTCGTGTGAGCATTTGTCGTGTGCGGTTTTGTCAATGTGCGCATTTGTCTGTGTGAGCATTTGTCGTGTGCGGTTTTGTCGTGTGAGCATTTGTCGTGTGCGGTTTTGTCAATGTGCGCATTTGTCTGTGTGAGCATTTGTCGTGTGCGGTACTGTCATGGAACCCCAAAAACTCGGTATAGTGTTACCTTTTGTAGTGTTGTACGCAGGGACATAGTATAGTGTTGCCATTAGTGCGTGTCATATTAGTGGATTTGTGCATTGTTGCCATTGCTGCATGCCATTTTTATGCATTGGTGCAGTGTGTGTTGCCATTGGTACGTATCATATTAAATAAATAAATAAATAACTTTTATCAAGAACACAGTGGGTTCACAAAATACGTTTACAAGCTTACAAGTACAGACAAAGTAGCCAAAGTTCAACCTAGTGATTAGGCCCAGTCACAAATATTGGTGGCAACGTACAATGAGAGTAAATAGATACACTCAGCCTACACCTGGAGACACGAATGGCATTGAGCAGCTCAATCTCACACAGGAGCACAGGTAATAAACAAGAGAGAAAGAACTCTTCGCTGCGTTGGTACAGAGAATTTAACAGATTACCCCTGTACAGTGCGATT
>LQNS02278100.1:19154102-19164213 GCA_001587735.2 Parhyale hawaiensis
CAATTTTCGTCTGCATTTTCCGTCCTCTATTCATATCCGGATGTAACATCACTGAAAATAGCCGAAGCCATAACAATTAGAAGAGACATGCCAGCCATCAATGTTAAGTACAATGAATTCTCAAACTTCCTCAACCTGTTCAACTAGAATAGCCCCACATTTTTTGATCTGTGACGTCATACTGAGGCCATCAACCAACCACTTGCTTGGCAGCATCTCAGTCTGTTCGCAACTGTGCCCAACCCTACATGTAGCGTAGCAGTGCTTGTAGTGTACATTCTTTAAGGCCTAACTTATGCATCACATGCAACCCTATTGTCTTTTGTTTGTTTCAGATATCAGCTTTTAATTGTACTTGAAGATGTCCACTGTTGATGGACGAAACGTCGTATTTTATTCAGCAATTTTTCGTTTTTATTCAAGAATAGTCTTTAATAAAATCTGTGATGAACACAAACGTATTTTTAGAACTTTGGAGAAAAAACAAAGTGTTTCGTGCACCGAAAGATGAATCTATGATTGCATAGTTTTAGGCGGTCGGGAAGTAGATGACTGGAGATTTGTCGTGAAGCATTTCCTTTACAAAAACTACTGGACACTATAGGGCTGATATATACAAGTACAACTTCATAGAAGCTAAATTGATGCAGACAAATCTGAAAAATGTAAAAAATGAAAAAAAGAGTAACATAATATTAAAAAATTTGCCAAATAAACATAATATATAGATAGAAGGAAGTATACAAAAAATTAGTATTACCAAATAACATTGACCGTGGTCACTTTTGAGATTTTAAATAGTACAGAGGGTGCAGTTACGGTCGGTGCTATAATAATTCATCAGAAAATGAATCATGACCGCAGGTCAGGCGCCGATTGAGAGCCAATGCAGATTTATTGTCGCTATTTTTAGCCGGCTGGACGCACGGGTCTCATAATAATGTTATCACACTATTTCAATCATCTCTTGAACACTGAAGGCTGTAAATACAAAGCACAAGGTGCCCCAAAAGTATTTTACTTTTAAAATTTTGCTATATCTTTTCTGTAATAGATGCGCGACCTAAATATATTAATATAGTTTCGCTTAAATTTATTTTTCTAAATGCCCATTCAAAATCATCATCCATCAATTGTAATGTACTTCGCAACTCCATGGCTGAAATCATCAGTACGTCGTGTTTTTATTTATTTATTTATATATTTATATCTTTCCTGTCACGCTCTATGGGAATAAGATAGGAGAAAATTCAGATTTCAAAATGTAAAAAAAAGTGGGGTACCTTGCAATCTTTTTCGTCAGTATTAGATAGGGGAAAAATAGAACTAATAAGATAGGAGAAAATTCAGATTTCAAAAGGCGAAAAAAAAGTTGGGTGCCTTGGAACCTTTTTTCAGTATTAGATAGGGGAAAAATGAGGAAGCCCAAAAGACGGCGGGGGTCTTGGTGAAGTGTTAATTTTTTGCCGTCATTTATAATGACGGAACGGGCCACTAGTATTCGCATATGCTTCTAAAATACCAAGAGCGGTTCATAGTCTAAAATGTTAAGAGAAAGCACGAGTTTGTAACAACATGATGCCAGGTTAATAGTAATAACTATTTCACTAACTAGCTAGAGAACTGCTAGTTTCCTTAAATGTATGGATTATACGCTGCATGCTCAAAATGAAAAAAAAAAATAAAATAAAATAAGAAATCCAGTCACACTTTTTGTTCTCAATAATGGTACACTCCATATAAAATTATGGGCTGCATTCAATTAAATTATAATATGATTGTGCACTTAATTATGTACTACATTCGCTCAATTATACGCTCAATGATACTCAGTTATATTATGACTACACTCTGAATATGACTCTTATTAATCATATATAGTACTCCAAAATTAGAAAGAAAATATTTACCATTTACCAAACAAAAGTTTACCTCCACTTACTATCCCAATAACAACGAGTATATTCAGGATATACCTAGTACAGCTCAGCTATCCAATAGTATCCATATCCAGGAGCTAACACTCTGTATGACGGACACTCCATTGTTCGTTCTCCTCAGCTTCTCTTTGGCTGGACTCGCTTCAGTTCCTCGTTCGGTGTTGGTTCAGTTAACACAGGCACTGCATCTGAAAAACAAATACCTGAGGGTATTGCCAGCGAACTGAAGCCGCCCGTGTCCAGATTTATAGTGCATCTGGCCAGCTCTGAGTCAGCCTGGATAAAATGGCACTCGCTTGCATATGATGTGAGGTATAGGCCGTATTGGGTCTTGCGCTACAGTGGAAATTAAACTGCCTACGCAGTCCGATATGGTGGGCAAATTGTATGGATTCTATAGGGCCCTTTACTTGCTTAGGTGCTCGGTGACGTTGGTAGAACCAGTGCATTGAGATAATGTAGGACGTGTTGGGTGTTTCATAGCAAGTACGTTACGCCTTACGCAAACGAAAGTCTTTTGTTCTCTGTGTTTTCACTTACGCGTCTGAATGTGTCGTCTTGTCGGCGTGAGCACAACTATGCATGTCTCTCCAAAGACTTACTAAATTGTTAGCCGGCCATTCGGCTGGCTTAGCAAGTGTTTCTAGTGAAGTTTCTGACGTCTCTTTGAATGATGAGTGATAAACAACCCAATTCGGTAATTTTTATATTGAACAGACTCATCACCAAAGACTATATTTTGTAACGGGTTTGATTGTGGCTGACTGTCGTATATGTGACAAAGAAAAAAAAAAAGGATGTAAAACTCGACGTGTATAATTGGCAATTACGTAAATGCTGTCACATAAGTTTGTTCTTTAAGGCTCATTCAACAACAATAAGGTTCACGAGACTAGTTTGTAGGACACCTGTTCATACTGTAGTGTAGAGATGTGAAGTGGCTCATCAATTATTATCTTACTGAAGCATTCCCATATTCAGTAGAGAATTATTTTTTTCAGTTGATGTGTTTTTCCATTTTTTATTTTGTTATTTTTAAGGTAATAAGATGTATCGAATAGAGCGTAGCAATGTAAGATCTTTAGGAGGATATGATTTGCCATTTACCTGTCTTACCGTGCCCATGTAGCACGGCTACTGCGTGTTTTGGTACTCAGAGCACGCTTTCACAAGTGCAGCTGTAGACTGCACTGTACTTGATGACAAACTCAAAATGCCAAATTGGTCTTAGATAGGTCCTAGGCGATAGGTAAACTTCCAATTAAATGTTTCCTGACTGACATAGCGACCTCAACCAAAAACAAACTGTTTTATGAGCAAGACACACAAATTCGCATTTACGGCTAACGTGCATGTTATAATCATATGAGTTTAAGACTCAAAAAATGACTAGAAGTGGAACAAATTATTTTGCATTTGACGACGGCCTATGCTATTGATTGTGTGCTTCTTGCTAATAAATGCAGTGTTTTTTCACCATGGGCAGCTTAATTGTTTAGTGTTTAGGTTGCAATGCAATTTAGTAAAGATTTTATCGAAGTTTCATATGTCATCCATAGGAGTGGGTGGTCATGTAGGGTACAGTCTAAGGTGGGGATCATTGCTATGTGGTTATTGAACAGGTAATACGACACTGAAGGTTCGATTTAAAAAGTTTTATGGGTAAATTAATTAATTATGAATTGAAAAATTTAGGCTAAAGTGACCAAATAATTATTAATTGAATGAATAAGAGTCAGTTGATTGAGAAATTGGTTGATGATTGGTAAAATGATTAATTAACAGTTTACTGATTAAGTATCAGCGTTTAGTTGACTATTCACTTTAAGCACTTTTTCCACCCCCTGAAGGTTAAAAGACATCTACTCGTAAATTTCTTCAAAACTATGCGGGAATAAAACTTGACTATGCAATAAATCATTGCATTAAAATTCGATACACGTTTCGGCCTATTACGTTCGCCATCTTCAGGTATTAAAAGCTCAAGTGTCATCTCTAAGTACAAAAAAAAACAATAATAATTTACATCTATATTTGCCACAATGAACCAAAAAATGAAGTCTAAAAAGTGAAATTTCAAGATAACCTACTATTGCACAAGGGTAATTTAGATTACAGAGCCAGGTACAGAGTGAAATTTGTTCTGGTTACTATTGCTACGGACACGTAGTGAAATTTGTGCTGGGAAATATTGTTCCGGAGCACACTCACACGTCCCACACAGCATCACGAGTAACTTAAGGTGTCGTGAAGGAGGAAACGCTTTTTCATAGGCTGATAAAACGTAGTTAAGTTCATTCCATAATAATTTTATGGTAGTGAGATAAAAAATAAAATTATTATCATATAAGTCGAACAGTATTATAAAGATCCTTGTTGGGCATTGATCGTTCTTCTCACGACGCGGTGTATGTACAATAGTTCAAATAATACTATTCCTTCGGAAAATAAGATTAATTTATAAGGGAAAAGATAAACATGCTTATCGACTTATTCATTTGGTAGCTAAATTTTTCTTTTTATTGATACTTTTGTTTTTTTATTTGCCTGCCCATGTTTGTGTCGCGCTTGAGGCACCGCACAGAGCGTATAAGCAAACTGTCCGCATATGAGATATTAATGAGTCACAATGCATTAGTTTTTGCCGACAGATGGACTCCATTTTAAGAATTCATTTCTAGAGGGCTTTGGAATGCTCACACTTACACACACACACAGAGCTTGGGTTGAACAGACAAGCTGCTCCTGTAGCACAGCGCAGCCTCCCATCATAACAGTCAGAGATAGATCGAGCCTGGGCAGACAGTTGCGGACTCACAGACTCACGGCAGACTCTAGCACCACTCGCAGTAAAGCAACGCTTCCGCTTACGATGCATGGTGGATTGTAAAGATGTTTCGTTAGCATCCAATCGCATCGCTACATTTTTTGTGACAAGAGTTTCCGCGACTAATGGAGCCTTTTGCCTTCTCTTTGCGAGTACAAATAGACCACAATGTCAGCATTTTTTACGTCACCATCAAGAAAGCGGCAAGTATCGCTAGCTATTTTGGCCGTTTTATGTTGGTATCCGTTTCGCTCCCGTGACCGCCCCGAGCGAGGTCAGGAGCCGCCGCCTACACGTCACTATTCTTAGATAGATCAATGGAAAAAATCGCAAGCTTTTGCTTTGGAAACAACTTGGCGAGGTCATTAATATGCGGCACCAGCGGGACGCCGTCGGCCGAAAGCATCGGGCCAGTATATTTGCTAGCTGACTTCGGTCCGTGAGGGAGACTCGTGCATTTCTGCTGGGCTGCTGAGTCGTGTCGATAGCAGACTAAAGTGTTTCTTACCGGTGGGATTTTCTCCTCAGGTTAATATGATAAATGGCTGGTGAAAGTGGTGAGCTTGCTGCAAGTAAACCTCAAATAGATTGTAAAATTGAAGCGAGTAGTTTATTACCAACACCTATATCAGTAGTTCCCATTGGGGTGCATATGAACCTATGGACTCTGGGTGGTACACGCACGGGCCCCTCTGCTGATTCTTGATTTTTGATGCTTCTGTGGCAATTTTACTTTATTGCTATCCCATAGTTGATAAAAATTGCAGCATATTTTAAGGCCATAAGAGGAAACATTTAAGTTTAAATAGCTTATAATAATATTTAACATCAACTTATTGAGATTGAAAATTTTTAACTATGGTATAGTTACCCCTTGATGTTTTTAGTCGATCACAAAACCTAGCTTTTTATCAAAAATGGTGAGAACAGCAAATGCTAACAACCACCATTCAATGGAAATAGTCATTGAGGGCGAGTCAAAATAAATTCAAGAGAGTTAAAAGTGAAAACTCGCTGTATGTAAATAATGGGCTGAGCTGGGATGTCACGTGACTGTGCCATGAATAATTATATGTTTGGCGTATGTTGTTATGTCTCTGCCGTTCTGTATTTACTGAAAAGCAATAGTATGGAAGCCATCGACTTCAACAATACTCATTCAGTACGTAATAGTATGAAGTTGATGCCATTTTAATTGCGGCGGGTCCGTGTATTTCAGGGCGATTTCACAGGGTGTCTTTAGAAAACTGAACTTTGAAAACCACTGAGTCATACATGGTTTGTTTTTCGGTTAATTTGGTAATGAGCCTAAGAAACAGAGTTGAATGACATATGAGTAACAAATCGTTTATGAAACTAAAGGAAGTGCTGGACAGCTGATACATGACTTCTGAAGCTGAACTTGGTGGCAGATAAATGCAAAATAAGAAGTGAAATCGAACCTGACAGCAGGTACCAGCTACATACACAAGCCATGAAACTGAACGTCATGGGAGAAATAAAATACCAAGCGCATTATTGTTGACGGAAAGACATAAAAAGAAATAAAAGGGACGCAAAGTAAAATAATTCCTATGAATATGGTTTCCTCTTCTGGTTAGGTTTAATAAGATAAAGTGAATAAGAAACTAAATTTTTTTTGGGGATATGATCAATTAAATAGCTTAGAAAACAAGATTGAGTGGCAAATATATTATAAATAGTTTGCGAAATTGAATTTAGTGGTAGATGAGTGATGAATAACAGATGATACTAAGCTTGGTTCTAGATAAATGTGAATAACTAATGAAACTAAATATGGTGACAGAGAAATAAGAAATGCTCGCACTTGATGTATGTGAAACTAAAGTAAGTGAAAGATAGAGAAAATAAAATGAGTTCTCATGACGCTGTTTCCTCTTGAGGTTATTTTATTAATACCCGGTGGTTGCAACAGTTTCATATCAGTGATTAGGTAATTAATTAGTAGGAAAATATGGAATATCCTTCGTTAATTCTGTTGAGGTATAGTGCATGCTACCGATGTCAACGGTACGTAAATAACTTCTAGTTAGGTAATATGTATTACGAATAAACAATTCTTCAGGGAAAAAAGCGTGTCAAGGCATTCAAATCTAAATACGTTCAAAACCTAACATTAGATATTGTTCTGCTGATGTAAATATAAATATTGTTAATAAAACATCGAGTTATTTCCTCAAATTACGCAGATGAAAAAATATTTCATTCGTCACTTTTGAAGGCCAGCATACTAGGTGGACACACTACATCAATTCATACACGTGTAAATAAATACTTAGAGACCCACACATAGAAATTTCTACGACCCACTACAACTCCGCTTCGTCAGGAAAGCAGCTTACTGCCGATCAAAAATGTTTCCCATCAATTGTTTTTTCCCTGAAGCTTTGCAGATCGGAAGCGCTGCAGTAGATAAAATTATTACGGTGCGAAAAAGTTTGTGCCGAACTCCAAAAAACGTCAAAACTCGA
Organism: Parhyale hawaiensis; assembly: GCA_001587735.2. NCBI lineage: Eukaryota > Metazoa > Arthropoda > Malacostraca > Amphipoda > Hyalidae > Parhyale > Parhyale hawaiensis. The sequence continues at coordinate 19,161,362 of LQNS02278100.1, forward strand.
CTTCTTCATCCTGTTATATTCTATCTTACTTGTACAAAACTTCAAGTGCTCTACTTGATAGAGAGGTCTGGTCGATACATGTGTTTGTAAGAGGCATGGGCCACCTTGGGCCAGATGCACAAACGCCTTGTAAAGTTACGGTAACGTAAACTGTACAGTTCCTTGAAGAAGTGCCGATATCGCGGCTCAGATTTTGTCACTTTCTTATACTGATCTTCACAAAGTTATGATCAAAGTGGTTTGAATCTCCAACCGACGCATACTAAGTAATAGACAGACTCATATGTTAAACTGAGGAGGAATAATGTAAAACTTCAGCAGTTACATGGTTGCATTCGTGCCGGCAGCTGTACAGTTACATGCTTATAACTTTACAAGGCGTTTGCGCATCCGACCTCTGGTCGGTACGTGGGTCTATTGGATTCAGGGATCTATAAGTCACAGACGACTGCTAAATACAGGCGTCTGCTCGATCCAGAGGTTTGCTCGATACAATGGTCTGCTCGATGCAAAGGTCTGCTCAATGTGAAGTTCTGCTCGATGCAAAAGTTTGCTCTAACTAAAGTTCTGCTCGATGCAAAGGTCTGCTCGATGCAAAGGTCTGCTCGATGCAACGGTCTGCTTGAGAAAGTCGTCTGCTCGATGCAAAGATCGGCTCCGAAACTGCCTCTACCTGCGTTTTATATAACTCACTGGATGCTGCGAGTACGCTGCCTACGTTGTTTTGGCGTAACTTCTCCTAAATATCTGCCCTATACTCCACTGCAGATATGATGACTCTATGTACCTCTCCACGACAATTTTATATCAAGGCACGGTAAATTTTTACAAAAGGTACAGCAGCGAATTTTATAATAAAATTGCATTGATCTTATGCAAAAAAGAGAGTGAAATTTAAGAATATAATAATGAAATCGGGGCAAATGCCTATATTTTGTTATGAGCATTTATTTCGTTTTCCTATCTAATAGCAAAAAATATTGCAAGGTACTTTTTTTTTGCAAGAGGGGCAACAACAATATTGATTATTAAAATAGGTTTTTGGCAGTAACTAATCTAACGAGGTTAGTTAAGGTTCGTATTGGGTCGCTTGCAAGCCTTTAATAACGCCAGTTATTTCTTCAGAAAAATAATGGGAACACAAAAGTTAAATATCTCGAAAACTAGGTGTTTCCTCCCGATTTCTGTATGATATTAGTAAATTGATCTTTTTTTTTCATAAGGTCAATGCAATATTATTGCCAAAATTTGCTGCTGTACCGTTTGTAAAATAATACTCGAGGTACGTTTTACCCTCAGTTTGCAAAGTGCAGAAAACATCAAGCTCATAAAAAAAACAAGATCCCTGTTAATCAAGATCTGATTTGCACAGACTCAGCAACACATTAACGGATACCAAGGTAAAAAAAAAAGGGTAGGGGGTATACACGACAAGCTGAATTGTCATGTAAGTTCTCACTTTCGCGTGCTGAACAGACATTGTACAGAAAAACAAAACAGTGTTGAACGTATCAGGATCAATTTTGACTTTGCTCAATCTCGGGTAAATATTCCAAACTTTACCAACAAAATATCAACGTGAATGAAAAATCTCCCAGTGCCCATCAAAGCATCACCTACATGAACTGTCAATAAGAAAACAGTAAAGTAAAGGGTGTCGAATGAAAAAGTCGGCGAACAGAATTGACTGCATTGCCTAGTAAGTCATTACAATTATATGAGCCTTAGAACAACAAACTAAAAGTTTGCAAGCAAAAGAACAAGTCTGGCGCGCAAAACTACGTTGTCTAGCAAGTCCTCAGAACAAGCGAGCCTTAAGAACAACATCAACCTAAAAGCTTGCAAGCAAAAGAACAAGTGTGACGAGCCGGCCTACACTGTCCAGTGAGTCCTCACAACAAGTAAGCCCTAAGAACAACACCCTAAAAGTTCGCAAGCAAAGGAAGAAGTGAGGCGCGCAAGGCCGCGCGCCTGCAAGGTCCACCAAGAATGAGATGGCAGTTCTCTATTGCGCGCGACTCGGTTAGTGTCTCCATAAAGCATTGTCTCACTTGACAGTGATGGCTTCCCTAATCCGGAGCTGCCACCGCTCTTTCTCTGATGGGCAGCATTACTTTTTTAGCGGTGCCTGACCTTCCTTGACACTGGGGACGCAAGCTGACTAAACGTTGTGGCTGGCAGTAGACGACTTACTTATTGAGAGCTGAGGCGAGGCGGTATTGTGTCACAGTGGTTTGGTACAGGCTCTGTGGCTGGCAGTAGACGACTTACTTATTGAGAGCTGAGGCGAGGCGGTATTGTGTAATAGTGGTTTGGTACAGGCTCTGTGGCTGGCAGTAGACGACTTACTTATTGAGAGCTGGGGCGAGGCGGTATTATGTCATAGTGGTTTGGTACAGGCGCTGTGGCTGGCAGTAGACGACTTACTTATTGAGAGCTGAGGCGAGGCGGTATTGTGTAATAGTGGTTTGGTACAGGCTCTGTGGCTGGCAGTAGACGACTTACTGATTGAGAGAGGAGGCGAGGCGGTATTATGTCATAGTGGTTTGGTACAGACTCTGTGGCTGGCAGAAGACGACTTACGTATTGAGAGCTGAGGCGAGGCGGTATTGTGTCATAGTGGTTTGGTACAGGCGCTGTGGCTGGCAGTAGACGACTTACTTATTGAGAGTTGAGGCGAGGCGGTATTGTGTCATAGTGTTTTGGTAGAGGCTCTGTGGCTGGCTGTAGATGACTTACTTATTGAGAGTTGAGGCGAGGCGGTATTGTGTCATAGTGGTTTGGTACAGGCGCTGTGGCTGGCAGTAGACGACTTACTTATTGAGAGCTGAGGCGAGGCGGTATTGTGTCAT
>LQNS02278100.1:19175059-19237254 GCA_001587735.2 Parhyale hawaiensis
GATATCCAACCAAAATTTTCGGAAAATCTGACCATCTTCAAATTCGACCATCTTTGATCCTCCCACCTGATGAGCCGAGCTACGGTGATAATAATAATAATATTTCGTACCATGAACAAAATAGGTTCACAAACAGGCCTACAAGTAGGCCTAGATTTGAAGCCCACCTACCGCCAGTGATATCCAACCAAAATTTTCGGAAAATCTGACCATCTTCAAACATCGACCATCTTTGATCCTCCCACCTGATGAGCCGAGGTACGGTGATAATAATAATAATATTTCATACCATGAACAAAATAGGTTCACAAACAGGCCTACAAGTAGGCCTAGATTTGAAGCCCACCTACCGCCAAAATATATCTCAATAAGTAACACGCAACTTACCGATGGCCTGTCTCTTCAATTTAGCCCTAAAATAGTTGCGGTATATTGAATAGCAATAAGTTCTGAATAGCTGAAACTTGAAATTTACGGAGCAGCTATGAAACGGCCTCAATATCTGACTGTCTGTAGCATTTAAGCGACTATCTTGCTGTACAGTGGCTCCATCATCCTCAACTCTTCCATAATGAGAGTTTCCAGATATGTACTCGAAGCTGTGCACAACGGTTGGTTTAACTTTTATTAACAATGCATGTCGAATCCAGCACTGCTTGCTGCTACGAGGGACAAGCAGCAGCCCAAACACTCTTATCCGTGTTGCACCCAGTATCCGTGTTGCACCCAGTATCCGTGTTGCACCCAGTATCCGGGTTGCACCCAGTACCTATCCGTGTTGCACCTAGTATCTGTGTTACTCCCAGTATCCGTGTTGCACCCAGTACCCGTGTTGCACCCAATATCAAGCTTCTACATGCCATCATCTTTCAATGGAAAGTAACAGTTTTTTTCTAAATTTTATCACCGCCAAAGCTCTACTAGAAAACTCCAGCCGCTATTTAAACACTTGATGTATATGAAATTTATTGATTGAGCATTGCTACAGTCGCATTCGCAGGCTTCGATTCTCTTATGCCAAGCCAACTCCATACCTGGGCTTGTACATTTGCTACATATATAATACTCGGTAGCATAGATACGGTAGCTTGAAGGACAGGCGAGTTAGACATTCTTGCATCAAGCTGTACGTGAGGATGCATAGTGTGTCTAGAATATTTGAAAAACCTAAGCTGAACTGCTTTGCTTCTGCAATGTCAAGGAAATGTTCACTAGTTTCAACTGCTTGAAGATTATGAGAAACAAATCTACTCTGGCTTACTTACAAAAAATAAATAAATAGGCGACTGATAGAGGGGATCAATTTCTCTCGCTATCATGCAACTTCAGATAGCCACTCTTCCCCTGTTCTGATTACGGAACGCAAAGCACAGCACGTGCATGTTCCGTGTTGGAGGAAAAGCACCAAGCTACATATAAAAAACATTTCTGTACTTTCGTTGCAAACCTTTCGGATCATATAAAATCCATCTTCAGTGTTAATTAAAATGACAATTATCTGTAAGGATGAAATAAATGTAAGTACAGTGGTACAGCAATAATAGTTGCTCAAATGCCTAAAAAAGAATAAACGCTACCTAACTAACATTAACTTTCGTCCCTATAGAACCTAAAGATTGCTACCAATAGCAAACTATTTAATCTATGATATTTAAAGGTGTGGCCGATTGACAGCTCCGTTACTAGAACTAGTAAATCACGCAGGCATAATACAAATAAATACTTCTTGGGGTTTGAAAAGAGTTGTAAGGAGAGGTTATTAATGTTGAAAAACATGTAAAAAAACTACAGCAGTGAGCATTAATCTTAACTACTGGTCCAACCCGCCGTTAAATTAGTATTTCATGAAAACCTCGTCGCTTACTTTGCTTTTTTCTTCTCTTTTTTTGCTCTTCAAAGGGCTTCTCAAATGAAAGTTCAACATTTTACCTGAAAAATTTTATATGTACGGTATGTATAGCGCAGTCAAGTGGCAGTTTCGATATCACCTTTGGCACTTACGAGCACTCTCGCGAGGCGAGCTCAAGCCAACAGTAATAATTAATAAGCCTACCCACAATTTGCCTGAATGCAACCCCATATCATAGATACAGTACCGTGCATTACAGTCAACGCTCGAAATTCTTCCTATCTTAATCTTTCAGTGCGTTACCGACACATATAAATAAATATAAGTAATACGGTCAGTCTAACGTTAGATTTCATATTAACTATTTGTTGTCTACCGGTATATCACTTTACATTGAAGATTCTTTGGGCGAGGTCCAGGTGACGTTATTCACTCATCTCATCATGTGCAGAGGTGTTGCATTCCTTGCCTAGCGGAGCGGCTATTAGCGAAACCCCCTCCTCTCCATTGCATGTAATGCTTAAAGCTGGTTTATCTGACATTTTCAGTATATGAGAGTCGATTAGGTGTTTGCATTGCACAGTTTCAATTCTAGGAGAAGTTCGAATATGATGGGGCATTTGGTGGACAATCTTCCAGCCCGAGCAGTGAAGATATTAAAAGACTTCGCTCTAACTGCATGGCTCTGTTTCTGATATGGGGAACCCCATTTCACAAGTGCCACCTGTACGGTATAAGTGTCTGGCAACAATCCCCTAAGTTACTGACAATAATTTTTCGTAATATTTTCCAAACATATATGATTGTGAAGCGTTAGAGTCTCCGTCGAATTGTGTACATTTGAGGATGAGCAAGTCTTTCGTGATAGTTCAATTTTCGCCTACCTCGCATCATGACAGTGAATAATCTATGGAGAATGGAGATCCTTGAGGTGCTTCACGTCTCTCTGTTTGCTCGGCATGCTATCTTAGACAATGAAAATTGTTTCTATAAGGTTTACAGTATGTCTACCTCTCGTGAAGAGAAGGCACGAAGGATCCATCCACTTCACTTCTTGCATAAAGTTACAGCTTCAGCAACGTAATCCTGAAAGGTTGAGTTATCCTGCATTCTCACCCCGAAGTCTTAAAATTTTCTGTCTTCGATTTTTCTACCATTCCTCGTCGTGTAGGATGTCGATTGAATACAGGAAGAGTTTTCCCGTGTCGTAGCAGTCTTAATTTTGTTTCGTTGAAAGTCAAATTGCTGTCCAATGTTGGATAAATCTAGTTTGGACAGTGCATACCGACGTCAGTCTCTGACTGTATTGCTTCTAATACTGTATTTGTGCGTCGGCCTCAAACGAAGAGGGAACGGCAAATTTGCATTGGCGCTCCTAGTCATTGACCACAATAAGGAAAAGTATTGGACCAATCATTAAACACTTGTTGTGGTAGGAAATCAGACTGAACCGTCCTTTTGGGCGTCAAGGGAGCAAAACTAGGTACTTTTCAACATCCTTTCGCAGCAGCTTAAGCTTTGATTTCCAGCTCAACTAAGTCAGAATTTCTCGCTTCTTTCCTTAACAATTGGCAGAGGCGCGCAATTTACTCGGCGTAGCTGGAGAAGTTGATTCAATTTTCTAGATTTAGGCCTGGCAGATGTTATGAGCTCCCGGTGGAGTAGATTGAAGAGAAATCAATTGGATCGAAGCTTACAAAGCAGATCCAATTTAATTGACACTTAAAGCCTATCCTAGGAGAAAAAAGTTTATTTGTTTCGTTGGACTTACGGAGCTTTTGAGCTGGAAAAATTTGAGAGGAAAGTTTCTTTTATGCACGTTTTGACGTTTTGCTTAATGAGGGACGTCTTAGGCAAAGCGTGCATGTTTAATTTTTGCCGCTGCCATCGTTAATATTAATAATTAAGGTATTATGCAAGACCAGTGAGGAAATTACAGATGTTTTATGTAAATTTAGGAGTAGAGCACCTTAATGAACTACTGATACTTTTACAACGTTGAGCAGCGGAAGTACTTTGTGGACTAGATTTTTGGCTTATACTTTGTAATTTCCAGCAATATTTGGAGCTTCAGTACTATAGGTAAATAGCCTACTGTGTGCCATCCCCGCGGCTTCTAAGCACTTGTAATATCAACGCGAGACGCTCAACAGCAGCCGACTTTATTCCTCTTCTGCCACGTTGGAAACATAGGCATATAGACCGTGCTTAATTATAGCCAGTCCAACCGTATCTTGGATACGTCTACGGCACCAGGCATCAGCTCGAAAGATTGTTTTTATTTTCATGTTTACGCTAATATTTTAAAGCAAAGGAAGTAAGATGGCAATACTTTATTGAGTCAGAACTAGCCTCGCTACCCATTTAGATATTTAAGTTCTACGTGCAAGCAAACAGACACCGTGTAGCCTCCCTGACGGAATTACTGCAACTATAGTTAGTTTCTGGAATTTCCTAATCATCGCTTTTGAAGGCAAAGTTCCCTAATAACTCCATACACCTTCATCAAGGAAAGAAATATGCACCAAAGTATGTAGCTTGCTATATGTATCATTCATTACTTATTCGCAGTCTGTTCGTTTCTCACACGTTTGCTTGGTAGGCTGCTCTTTTCGTCTCCCTATTAGTACTTTAGTACATAGTAGAAATTCGTATGTTCAGCTTCATTAAATATTAGTACTCCCAAAACTGTGATAACTAATTCAGAATTTGACTACGAAATGCTTGATTATCAGAGTTGAATAATAGAATGAGAAACAGATGGTAAAGTGCTATAAATCAGACGCAACTGACTATGAATTTGTGATAAGCCGAAGTGTTTAATTTGCGAATGAGAAGTCCTTTGAAGATGGGGCAGGAGCACAGTAAACAGGGTTTCATTGAAGTAATTATATTTGCCATCAATTAATGGCGGCTTCGAGTTGCTTGCATCATTGCAACTTCCACACAAATTCTTTGCCGACATTTTGGGAAGATGGGAGCATGAGCAACGAGGACAATATTAGCAATTTATTGCATTTCCACTCCGGCAGTGTACTCAGCAAACAAAGCTCCAGGATAACAGTAGTTTCCGTGCTCTGCTGCCTGGTCAGCATAAATTACTGTAATGTTATTTGTCTTCATAAGTCGATAAAAAAGATTTCCAAAGCCCCGGATCTTTGATAGCATGGGCAGTTAGCCTAGCTCACAGAGACGCATATATCCTAACAGGGGTCGCTTGTCTCTCCAGTTGAAAAAGAAAAAAAAAAAATCGAAATGCAGTGGATTCAAATTTGCATAATGATGCCATCTCTATGATAATGCTGCCTCAAGTTCGCCGGTACGAAGATTAAACATACGCATAAAATGATTTGTTAAGCTTGATATATGTTCAGGGCATTATTTTCTTGGGCAGCTTACCTGGAATAAAGCTTGGAATAGTGGATTTTTTTTTTTGCAAATAATAATAACGAAACAGCGAATCGTGGTTACAGAACTCGCTGCTGCTTGCCGCAAATTCTTGAAAATACGATGAAACTTTTTCCTCTTGATCGGATTAGTGTAAGTAAGTAATAATTTGAAACGCTGTCGGCACATAAAATTATGTAATTTTTTGCACGCAATTTGCTTTGTGCTCGAAGGTAATTAACTGCTTAGCCTCTTGCTCCTGAAATTCTTTCGTCACTGTTAGATCGAACATTATTGAGGTCGGCAAAATTTTCCTTGTGCTTTATAATAGAAAACAATTTCCCCGCTTTAGTCAGATAAAAAAAAAATCCGAGAATTTTCGTTGGCACAAAATTTCTTCAATAAGTATTTAGTGCGAGAATTGAATTGAAGCTTGAACCCAATTATGTCCCTAAAATTAGATTAGATTAGATTAGATGGGCGGCAGTAGACGAACCAAGAGGCCCATTCCCAAAGAGACACCCAACCTTACGCCCCGGCCCTCTATGAGCTATTGCCATTATGTTAGTAGGATGTAGAGGACTGGAGAAAAGAGAAAAAAAGGGGGGAAAGAGTCCCTGCCGAAGAGACGATGATAAATGCACGCAAGCACAATCAAGAGCCGCTGACATGCGGAGCTAAGAGACGTCAAACTGTGCAGTTGGAGCGGGAGAGAGAAGAAGGCGGATTTAGGTGGCCTCGGAAGCTTTGGCCGTTATGAGTTTGCGACTTTCGGAGGAGGAGTTCTTAGCTGTGGAGGATGTCTCTCCCAATGTATGTCAAGACGATTTTTAAACGCGTTGACTGACTCCGCACTAACAACATCGGAAGGGAGTCTGTTCCAAATGCTGACTATGAAATACGGAAAGAACTGCTGACTTAAGGTCGTTCTTCGAGCTTTATGCATGAGTTTTTGCTTGTTGTTTCGCAACCAATCATTGAGGTCTCTTTCAAAGAGCCCCGTTGTATGTACGTTGCTGAAGCCAGTCAAATACTTGAATGTTCCGATTAGTTGCCCCCTGAGTCGTCTTTGCCCGAGAAAGATCAGACCCAGTTCTTTTAGGCGACATTCATACGGCTTTATTTCGCAGCTGAGATATCAATTTCATTGCCCTGCGTTGGACAGTACAAATGCTGTGAGGTGGAGACCAAATTGCTGGTAATGCAGTGAACTCCTGTAAAAGATTCTTTGTAACTTTACAGAATAAATCCTAGGAGTTTGCAAGTTATGGCTTCTCTAAGAGAAATTAATACCATACTTTTAAGAAGCGTGCGTTATAACTACTGCATTAACGATTGAACTAAAAGTACTGCGTGTACTAGATACTACTAAAAAGCTAGTTTCACCATTTGCTTAGAAGTGGCGAACTATTGAAATACAATAAAAATATAAAAATGGCTATGCAATTTCATAACTTTCATGTCGTAAAAAAGTGAGCTATACGTGTGTATGTAGGATAGGGGATGTGTACGTGTGTGGGGATGTGTACGTGTGTGGGGATGTGTACGTGTGGGGATGTGTACGTTTGTATCTAGGATAGGGATGTCTTGAAGGACTGCAAAAATTAGCCAAATTTGGATTTTTCGCATGGACAGCTTGCCCATAACCTCCGAAAAAAGGGTAATTTTTTTGTCGAGTATGTCTCCTCATCTGTTTGTTTTTCTGTCTCTGACCAAGATAACTCAAAAATTTGTGGAGGGATTTTTACGAAATTTTGCAGTGATTGTTAGGTGTGTTTGGTGGAATAGATAATTAACTTTCGGCGAAGATCCATTCAACCGTTTCTTTGCTTGTTTCTCTGCCTTTTTTTCTTGGTAGCATAGCTCAAGAAGTTATAAACCGATCTTTATTAACTTTGCAGAAATTGTTAGCGTTATCACTCGAAACAAATGACCAAAATATTGGGTAGTGCTGTTCGTCAGTTTGTTTGTCTCTATGTGTGTCAAATATTGTCACTACCATGATCCAAAAAGTTATGAACGGATCTTCATGAAATTTGCAAGAATTGTCAAGCAAGTCAGAAGACGCGACGGACCAAATTTTAGCTATGATCGGTTTGTCCGTTTGTGGGCTTAACTTCGTCAAAATATTTATCAGAAGTATAACCCAAAAGTTATGGATAGATTTTTATGAAATTTGCATTAATTGTTGGAAATGTCAGGAGGCATAAATGACTATATTTTGGTGATAATCGATTTTTCCGATTGTGTGTTTGACAAATATTTGTCAAATCAGGTATCAGAATATACCCGAAAAGTTACTTACAGATCATCGAAAAAATTACAGAAGCTGTTACTACTGCCAACAGGCACATTTGACGTTATTTCAGTGATGATAAAGAATAATTCCGAGAACGGCGGAGTGATTACTATAGACATGGGCTTTGTGAACTAGGTGAACTTTGTGGGCTTAGTGCACTTGGTGAGCTTTGTGGACTTGGAGCACTTGGTGAACTTTGGGGGCTTGGTGCACTTGTTGAGCTTTGTGGACTTGATGCACTTAGTGAACTTTGTAGAGTTTGTGCACTTTGTGAACTTTGTGGACTTGATGCAATTGGTGGATTTTGTGGACTTGGTGGAACTTTTGGACTTGGTAGACTTTGCAGATCTGCGAACTTTTTGGGAGGAATGGTAAAATGTATTGAATATATGTACATATTTTTGAACTAATTGAGTAACAGGGTTGTTGGTTGTTCAGTTTTTATGATAAGGAACAAGGATCAATGCGAATGCGGTACTGGCAACGGCATGTTGTGTGTCCGCATTGCTTGCCACGGGGCACTAGCTGCTTGGGATGGGGGAGGGGGGGGGAAGGTGAGGGTTAAATGCATTTCCTTGTTGAAAGTTGTCACCGGCTTTGTGCTATGCTTCTGGATGTGGATTTCCGCTAGAACTTATGAGTTAGAAAGCCCATTGCACTCGCATACCAGCTTTTGAACCAATGGGAAACGTTTTTCATACACGCTGGCCAAGGTAAGATCGGGTTCTGACTAGGACCCAAAATGACGTCAAATCCACTAAGGCGAATCGAACGCACAAGGAATGATCAAAAGCAGCTCAGAATTCTAAATGGCTGATTGAAGACGCCTGCGACTTGGCCATGAGCTGCCTATAGGGCCCTGTGCGTGGCCGACAGCCCTAAAGCGACCAGTGATCTGAGAATTACCTGTACAACGACCGAGGGTCGAACTTCCTGTGCTATTACGGGTCATCGGGTACACTCAATGAGCGGTTCTTGGACCTATGGTATTTGTTTGTTGTTAGCGCTCGTGCTGATGTTTTGTGTCCAGAGACATTTGCTGATGTTTGCACTCAGTTATAGTGTTGTTATTGTGTCCAGAGACATTAAACGTGCTGTTAGTACTCGCGCTGTTATTGTGTCCAGAGACATTAAACGTGCTGTTGTACTCGCGCTGTTATTGTGTCCAGAGACATTAATTAAACGTGATGTTAGTACTCGCACAGTTATTGTGTTCAGAGACATTAAACGTGCTGTTAGTACTCGCGCTGTTATTGTGTCCAGAGACATTAAACGTGATGTTAGTACTCGCACTGTTATTGTGTCCAGAGACATAAAACGTGCTGTTAGCACTAGCGCTGTTATTGTGTCCAGAGACATTAAACGTGCTGTTAGTACTCGCGCTGTTATTGTGTCCAGAGACATTAAACGTGCTGTTAGTACTCGCGCTGTTATTGTGTCCAGAGACATTAAATATCTCATTCTGTTATTGTGTCTACAAATACCTCTTAGCTGCTAACTCTCATGCTGTTATTGGGTCTGCATACATTTGTTTACTATTATCGTAGTCTGTAGTCCTATTGTCATGTCTATTAGCTGATATTTGTACCTATTTCTCTATAAACTCTTAGTACACTTATCAGACTTCGACATGAGAACAACTACTTCAATAAGAGAATAGGGTTTTTCCGGTTAACATCGCTACATTCTAGAAAATATTTCCCTCTATTGGCATCCAATGTGAGATGGAAGCCATATAAATAATAATACCGTGAGAAACCTTAGCAGTTTATATTAATAATTTCTTCACAGAGATGTTCGGTCTCTTGTTACAAGCGGAATAAGCAGTTGAAATCTTGAAACGAGCGCAATGTGATCTAATCCTGAAAGGCTTCTGTAACTATAAAATACATAGGCACTGGGATTTGTGAATAGATTAAATGTTTTCATTGAAGTTTTGAGCCTTCGAAAATGAAGGTACCCTCTAAATTGAAGACATGTTCTCTGCAGTGCCTCCGCAGCTCCCAGCAGCTTTCAAATCAGTGGCCGTATAGCTGTTTCAACATATCTTAATTTGTAGCAGCTTTATATATAATTTGTAACACCTTTATATATAATTAGTAACAGCTTTATATGTGTAACCTTACAATGCAGCCTTAGGGTCAAACCGTACCTTATAGCAGGTCTAATGAACGTAATCATGGCACCACATTATCGCAATAGATATTTCAAGATTCTATATATAACTGTACGATATAGTTGTAAGGAACGTCAGTGCTTTGCGGCTATTGCAAATAACGTTCCCTGTAATTGCGATACATAACATATATTGGAGAAGTGAATAAGAAAGCCTTCTGGGATTTTAGTTTTATTAGACCCCGACGAGTCGTGTTTAACGGCTCGAAAGCTCGGGGTCTAATAAAACTAAAATCCCAAAAGTCTTTCTTATTCACTTCTCCAATATGACCTAACCTGGGAGTCCTCCAATCTTCGAATCAATAACATATTTTGTAACCGTGTTTTGTTTCTGTTTTTCATAAGTGCTCTATGTAACAGCGTTACATGGCTATATGTCGCCTCAGTTTCATATACCGTATAAAATGCAAGTGCAATAGAAAGCAGTAATCCTACTCAGGATTTAGATATTCCCTCAGCCCGGCTACCTGCTCATTCAAAATCACACGCCTGTTCTCAGATCCTCAGCCTTCATAGATCAAACGAAGAACTGTTTCTTGAAGAAACATGAAAATTTCCGACAGAAAAATTAAAGAACATTGATGCTCACGCTCTATCGTCGGTCTCTAAAAGTTCTTCTTTGCACAGCAAACACTGCCCTGGCTAAAAAAGCCTGTCTAAGGTACAGATCTCTCTCGCCAGCAAGAATTATGCAGCCTTTACTTCTTTCGTCTGCTGCTTCCAGTCAAAGTGAAAATTTTTCTTCTTCTTCAGCACGTGCGATAATGATGCATTTGTAAGAGCAAAGGCTGAGAAGTTCTTAAAAGTGACTGAGGCGATTGAGAAATGCTAGCTGATATCCGTGAAAATTCATAGAACAAAATTAATATGCTGGTCTTCACTGATGCCCTCAGATTCGCATAGTGAATACGAACAGTGGAAATATTACATCTGAGTCAGATTAGTCACATTCGACTTGTGAGATGTTACTAAAAATGGCCCTGTTGATTCGGAGCCTGCATCACTGATATCTTATATTTCTCCAGTCTACAACTGGAAATATAACGTTAAGAGGGTACCTACCGGTCTACCTAGCCTATCTCTTTCTACCAACCTACTTACCTGTCTACCTATCTCTCTACCAACCTACCATCCTAGTTCTCTATATGTCTACTTCTCTCTCCCAACCTCTAGCAATTCACTTTGTGACAAGCAGGATTATTGCATAATTACCACATTCTATTGTGAGTTGGTGATCTTCTACAGTGATGAGAATTTTTATATCCTGTGAGTATATTGCGGAACCGTAGTATATGTACAATGATAGGGAATGTGCAGCGTTCAAGCCTTCCCGATCCATAGTACAAGTCGGTAATATACATGTATATAGATATGGTATATACTATGAAAGACGCACTACCTGACCTTCTACTCACCAAGTAGAGCGTGCGATTACATAGTGTACTCCCGGTACAACAGTCATGCACTTAGAAGCATCAGTAAGGTATTACCAACCCAAATGCACACTTCCGGTGTAGGTCCTAACTCCGCCTACTTCCGGCTTCCCGAACCTGGCTCACTTCCGGTCCCGCGCCCCTGATCCCGAAAATGCATCGGCCGTCCTAAACCCGAAGAACAGCGTCCACGCCCTGCACTGGAAGTGTCTTTTTGGGTGGGAAGAATCCTATTGGACTAGCAAAGTTTGCGAACTAGTTGAGACTGTAGATAATACGGAGACAAAAGCATTTTGCAGCTGAGATGAATTCAACGGTATTCTAGTAAGTTCCGCTTTGTGATACCAGTTCTGTAGTCTGCTTGTGACTACCTGGCTCCGTTCTTCAGTAATCGCCTTCTGTTTCGTGTATTTTATTAGCGTTATTCCTGCAAAACTCCATTAGGGAGTTCGTTAATGACTTTTTATATAACACCAATCCTGGCAGGATGTTAGCAGTGATAAAAATAAAGAGAGACCTGCTAGCCACGTTTCAGATACACATGCAAAATATCTGCACAACAATGAATTAGTAGAGATCATAAAATTCAGAGCTTCATGGAAAAATACTTTTATACTGTACATATCTTCTGATCAGGGTAATTAGTGTGGTACTCATTCAAGTCTCTGAAATCGTGTACGATTGCATACAATAACATACTGCAGTTTACTCTAAGCAACATTGATATGTCTCTAGGAGAGAAGTTTGTGTTGTAAATTTCTGAGCTGGTGAAAAGTATAGTTTCTTTATACTGAAGTAATAAAATATTATAAGAAAGACACTATATGTATATTCGTGCGTGAGCCTCAAAAGGTTTTCGAATGGTCTCAAGCCGTTGTTCCTCTGTCTGTGGTAGGATGATTAAGTGCTGCACTGGCAAACGCTAGTAGTGGGGATCGCTTCTCTGCTAGATAAGTGAATTTTGGCCCCATTTGACAGTATCCTGCTGAGTCAGCATTCGAGGGATTCGTGCGCTATTACAGAGGTACAGACCCTACACACAGAAAAATTTATGTTGTGATAAGTTTATATTTACCTATTAAAAGGTAACTTTAATCAAGCTTCTGTTTAGATTTACCCATTTAAAAAGTAAATATAAATTTGCCGTTACAGTAATTTCTCTATGTGAAACAGAGAAGGGGATTGGTCGGGTAATGTTCGCATGAGCCTTCCGCTTCTAACACCATAGCTCTGACAAGCTGTGGTCGATTGTAGCCGTGCACTTCTCTGGAGTCAGTGTTCATCTATCTGCAGCGCGAACAAGTGCTTGTGTATTTTCAGTTGGGTTCTGTGGTCAGGAAGGCTTTTCCTCTGCTATTCTTTTCAAATTTAATCTTCTTTTAACTCAACTTTACAAACGTTAGACTTTAATGGTTGTGAGAAGCTATAATTCAAAATAAGCTTCTTTCGTTGTGAGGCTGAATATGTGAACTGATTGGTATTTTGATTGCGTCTGAGACAGGGGTATTCATTATTACGAATTGATTTGCGTCTACCGTCCGTGTAAATATTTTTACCGCTTTTATAGAAAATTTTCCGCCAGCTCGATCCATGAGGACGTACCTCGCTGTGTGTTTTTTTTAATAGCGGTGTACAGTCGCACTATTATATCAACATATGACACACGATTATAATGAGAATTGGGAGAGCTGGAATGAAACCGAAGCATATCTTCAGTCTGCTCTTGCAAATGCCTGTAGAAGGAAAGCTCTAAATAAAAAGCGAAGTAATTTTCGTTCATGAAAATTTATTGCCCCAACTGTGTTACACCTCACTGTAGCCAAGAGAAACACTGGCATATTTGTTATTATTGTGACAAAAGAGCAAAATACTCAACAAAATCAAGAATCATATAGAGTTCAGAAACTCCTTATATTGTTCTTACTCTGACTGTTCAACAATCAGCGAGAGTTAAGGCAACAATTTCTTTTCTAATTTCTCAACCTTTCTAAATTTATCCAGTTCATTCTCATTTATCATTTCTTATCATTTTAATTTTTGGTGCTTGCATATTCTAGATTTTATTGACCTGATGATGATGTCTGAGACATCGAAACGTTGTCTTTTTGAACTCTAAGTTAAGGAAACACTGATATTTTTCTTCTTTTTAGTGAAGATTAATTTATTCAACAAGGTTCACGTAGCCTATTTGATGTTCATTGAACACCTGTTACTGTCCTCGCGTTCAAACTTTCTTATGTTTAACCCAGTTCACTTGGGGGGGGGGGCACAGTTGTCTCTGTTATTAATAGAGTGCAGAAGCAGATACTCCAGAAGGAGCTCAGTTTAATTATTTGGTGGAATCGTTTCCATTTCTTTATCTCGATTGCCATTGCAGTGGCGGCCCCGCGCTCATTCCATAAGCATTGAAGAGACCGGCTGGTGCGCTCCCGCCTGCTAACGACGCCTGCAAGGGCCAATTGTGGCCCGCTGGTGCTCGGATATTGCTGGACCTGTTCTGCTGCAGGTCTTCTTGGGCTTGGGTACAGAGGGTGGTGTATTAGAGCTGTTACAGCTGCTGTGCACGGCTGTTACAAAGGTGGTGTACGGCTGTTACAACGGCGGTGTACGGCTGTTACTGCAGTGGTGCAATGCTGTTACAACGGTGGTGTATGGCTGTTACAATGTTGGTGTTCGGCTGTTACTGCAGTGGTGCCAACTGTTACAACGGTGGTGTATGGCTGTTACAACGGTGGTGTACGGCTGTTACAACGGTGATGTATGGCTGTTACAACGGAGGTGTACGGCTGTTACAACGGAGGTGTACGGCTGTTACAACGGTGGTGTATGGCTGTTACAACGGTGGTGTACGGCTGTTACAACGGTGGTGTACGGCTGTTACAACGGTGGTGTATGGCTGTTACAACGGTGGTGTACGGCTGTTACAACGGTGGTGTACGGCTGTTACAACGGTGATGTATGGCTGTTACAACGGAGGTGTACGGCTGTTACAACGGAGGTGTACGGCTGTTACAACGGTGGTGTACGGCTGTTACAACAGTGATGTATGGCTGTTACAACGGAGGTGTACGGCTGTTACAACGGTGGTGTACGACTGTTACTGCAGTGATGCACTGCTGTTACAACGGTGGTGTTCGGCTGTTACTGCAGTGGTGCACGCCTGTTACAACGGTGGTGTATGACTGTTACAATGGTGGTGTACCGGATGTTATTGCTGTAGCTTACGGCGCACGGCTGTTACATACTTTTGTATTAGGCAAATGGTAACGTATCTCTGTAGTGCTTAAATATCATATCCTGTATTGTGTTTGAGCCCCAGTGATGTAGGCCGCTATGTAAAGGCATATGCAGAACCATAGACCTCACCATACATTGACTGGACATTGAAATCGATCCTCTCACAATTGGGCCTGGAGGCCGATGTACGTTAGTAAAGTAAATTTACGTAAGACTTCAAGCAAAAATTATTTTTTCGTCGTACCATAAGGAACATGTTGCAGAGCAGGGAATCTAAATTCACAATCATATATCTTCAGTAGGCGATATACATCATACCTTCGGACGCAAAGACTAATTGAAAATTCATCATAATATTTAAGAATATTATAGATTTATAGAAAAAATTGGCCCACAGATACTACACGTAAGGTACTTTAATCTCACATACATTTGATTTTTTTTCCAATGACGGATTTGGAGCAATAACCTCAGAAATTGATGCATGTAGATCTTTCGTATTCCTTCGAATCACTCAAAGGAACCCAAAGGAGACGAAACACCCAAAGGAAGTGAAAAAATTTTCATTAGTAAAACCAAGTTCTAACTAGTAAACAAGTTCAAAATAACGGAAACAAGTTGAAACTAGTAAAAGCTTGTGAAAACCAGCTGAAAAAGGGAAAAGTAGCTAAAAGTAGTGAAAACTAACTGGACCTAGAGAAAACTAGCTGGAATTAGTGAAAACTAGCTGGAACTAGTGAAAACTAATTGTAGTTGATGAAAACTAGTTGAAGCTTGTGAAAATTAGCTAAAAATGGGGAAAACCAGCTGAAACTAGTAAAACTAGCTGGAACTAGGGAAAACTAGTTGTAGCTGATGAAAACTAGTTAGAACTTGTCTCCACTATTGAGAATTTGTTTTTGATAATTAGAACTTGTTTTTACTAGTTGAGAATTTTTCACTTCCTTTGAGTGTTTCGTCTCCCTTGGATTCGCCCGTTGGGGTTCCTTTGGGTGATTCGTAGGAACCCGAAAGCTCTACATACATCAATATCTGAGGTTACTGCTTCAAATCTGTCATTGTAAAAAACTCAATTGTATGTGATATTAAAGTACATTGCGTGTAGTAACTAGGAGCCAATTTTTTTCTGTAAGATTTAAATATTCCTAAAAATTATAATGAAATTTCAATTATTCCTGCTATCCGAAGGTATAATATATATCGCCTACTGAAGATATATGATTGTGAATTTAGATTCCCTGCTCTGCAACGCATTCTTTACGGTACGACGAAGAGATTAATGTTTGTTTGAGGTGTCTGTGATTATTAGAACTCATATTAATAACACTTATGTAAATCGGCCTACAGGCCCAATTGTGAGAAGCCCGACTGCAGTGTCCAGTCACTGTATGGTGTGGTCTATGGTAAAAGTTAAACATATATGAAAAGATAGCGTTTTTTATATTCACAAAATTATGAATCATTTACTATGTCCGTTTAACATGAATTTCCCAAAGAATAACTCTGATTTAGCAGCGAACGGTTGCACTACCGTATAGTTGTGTCTGTTTATGACCTAGTTATTGGGGCAAACAGACCTCGAAGTTTGTTGCCTTCGGTCTTGATGGCCCTCGGCCTTCTGGCCTCCGGCATTTGTAGCCTCTGGCGTTAGTGACCGCAGGCGATTATGATTTCTAATCATGTAACTTCCGGCCTTTGTGGCTTCCGGCCTTTGTAACTTCCGGCCTTTGTGACTTCCGGCCTTTGTGACTTCCGGCCTTTGTGACTTCCGGCATTTGTGGCCTCCGGAAGCCGTTTCCAATAATAACAGGTAACAACCGCCGTAACCGGTAGCAACGGCCCTAACCAGTAACAACAGCTGTAAACGGTTACGATAGTTAACGCAGTCGTAGCCTGTAACAACGTACACACAGATAGCAACAGTCTGAGCAGGTAAGAGCAGGTAACAATGGGTAGCACACACGTAAGAGCTAGTAACAGCCAGAGGCAACATATAACAAATTTGCCGAACAGGTAACAACATACTGCGCTGGGCAACAACAGGTAACGAAATGTAAAAACAGGTAACGCCAGCCAACAACAGATAACACCAGGCAACAACAGGTAACGCCGGGAACAACAGGTAAGGCCATGCAACAACAGGTAACGCCAGGTAACCGCAGGTAGTAATAGGTTGCAACAGGTAACGTCGAGAGCAACATGTAACGCCAGGCAACAGCAGGTATCGCCAGGTAACAACAGGTAATGCCAGGCAACAACAGGTCAGGCCAGGTAACCACAGGTAACAACAGATAACGCCATGCAACAACAGGTAAGGCCAAGTAACCACAGGTAACAACAGGTAACGCTAGGCAACAACGGCGAACGCCAGGTAACCACAGGTAATAACAGGTAACGCCAAGTAACAACAGGTAACGCCAGGCAACAACAGTCTTAATCGTTCCCTGCTGCCTTGGCTCTCCTTCGCTCTGCTGCGCACAAATCCGGGGCATAAGCCCCCTCATCGACCTCATTGCGTTAATACCCAATTTAAATGATAATGAAGACTTAAAATCATTCATTGTATAAGGTGACACTCTGACGCAAGTGATGCACGAGCGTCAAACTTGTGATTAATCATTGCAACAAACTTGGTGTTGTCGCTTGAAGAGGAAATCATAATCAGATTTGGGATTAATCATTGTGACAACTTCATATTGAATAATTATTTTAAAAACTTGGTGTGGTGAGATGAAGAATTAATTGCAATTAAATTTTTGATTATTGTGACAAAATACCCGAACAATGGTTCTGGATAAAGATAGCATGGTTATCATATATGGTGTTTTTAATAAAACATGGATAACTATAATATTTATTTTAAATGGTTGCAAGAAAACTATGCGATTTCTTCTCTTCATACAGTATAACAAATTTAATAGAAACTTTTACTACTGCCAGAGGCGAAAGTATCAGCTGCGTCAGGGAGAAAGAGACCAAAATAAAAAGTTTGTGAATACTCTGATTTATTATCTGTTTAGTGTTAGCTTAAGTAGCTTATGTAAGTTACATCAGTACTATATAATAGTTCACGTCGTGTTTTTATTTATTACCTCCGCCAATGAGGTTATGTTTTCGTCGTGCTTGTCTGTCTGTCTGTCACCAATATAACTCAAAAAGTCATGAGCCGATATAAGTGAAATTTGTTGGGATTGTTAGGTATGTTAGGAGGAACAGATTTTTAACTTTTGGTGAATATATGTCCATCCGTTTGTTTGTTTATTTGTCCGCCTCATTTTTCTCAACGCTCTAACTCAAAAAGTTATTGATGGATTTTGATGAAACTAACATGATTTGTTAGGTATTTAACAAAGAGTAAATGACCAAATTTTGGTAATGATTCGCTTGTTCTTTGTTCGTTTGTCACTGTTTTTAACTTTCTGCTTGCTAGCACAATATATCAAAAAATAATGAATGGATCTTTATGAAATTTATAGGAGTTGTTAGTAATGTTAAAAGACATAAATGATTAAATTTTGGTGCTGATCGGTTAGTTCGTTTGTATGTTTGACTCATGTTTGTCATAACGTTTGTTAATAGTATAACTCGAAAAATTATGAACGGATCTTTAAGAAAATTAGACAAGCTGTTAATAATATGAAAAGGCACAAATGATTAGATTTTGGAGTTTATACAAAGAAAATTATGGTTTCAGGGCCAATTGTAATTGTTTACTACTGTTGCTTGACTTGGCGGAGGTATGCGCTCTCACAGTGCTCTAGTTTATTCATTTATTTATGTATTTATATCTTTCCTGTCACGCTCTATGGGAATAAGATAGGAGAAAATTCAGATTTCAAAATGTAAAAAANAAAAAAGTGGGGTACCTTGCAATCTTTTTCTTCGGCGAAAAAACAAAGTTGGGTACCTTGCAATCTTTCTCTTCAGTATTAGATAGGGGAAAAATAGAACTAATAAGATAGGAGAAAATTCAGATTTCAAAAGGCAAAAAAAAAGTTGGGTACCTTGGATTCTTTTTCTTCAGTATTAGATAGGGGAAAAATGAGGAAGCCCAAAAGACGGCGGGGGTTTTGGTGAAGTATTAATTTTTTGCCGTCGTTTATAATGACGAAACGGGCCACTAGTAACAATATAATTTGCTTATCTGCCTGTACATATATGTATATACCGTACATATGTATTTATACTGAATTTTTACCTAGTGTACGCATTGCAGCTTTACCATAAAAAGAATATTATAAGGCCGTTGACGAGATAACTTTATCACATTTTTCAGCTGTACGCATGGGTTCGGAGAGTTCCTAATCACAATGCATTTGCGTGTTCCACCCATCCTGCTGATGAAAGAGGTCTATTAAATGGACCTATAAAAGATGGGTTCTCCTATCAACTACATATTTAACTATGGCGTACAGTCGCGTGATGTATTGTACTTCTAGGCTCTGTAGTAGTGCCCATGGTGGTGAAGTAAATAAGCTAAGTGAAACCTTAATGACTAATGCTAATTTTGCAGAAATTATTAAATGATAAGAAGGTTGTAGTGACACTCGGTATATAATATTCAAATAAGGTTCAGAGGACCGCCCGGAGAAAAAATTTTCTCTATGGACCCTAGATATTTGAGATTTGGTATAGTTATGTATCGTGGAAAATAAAGTGGGGCTCTCTTGACATTGTTTCCACTTTCGCCATTGTTTACAATAAAATTGACAACAATTGACGATTTTTCAACACACTTCTCCTCTTACAGTTTTCATCGTAGAGAGATGATACACATATAAGTGGATTTGCAAAAAACAAGGTGTATAAGCCCAAGCTCACAGGTTTTCAACATTTGAATAAAATTTTATACAGTATTTTGAAAAATGTTTTGTATGTGAAATTTTCATATGTTTTACCGTAGACTTTTCAATTTAACTTCAAAACCATTATGAATTTTCACATTCGGCGAGCTTGAGCTTATACAGCTCGTTTTTGCAAATCCAACGGTATCTGCATCATCTCTCTACGATAAAACTATAAAAGTGGCATTTTGAAAATCGGAAAAAACCCATTTCAGGTTAGGCTTGCGTTTTTTCCCCTCATTTTTGCCCACTTAGCCTACCACTGAATGCCTAAAACTTCGCTTGCGTGTCCGTCAGAAGGGATTCGTTTTCTTTGAATAACTCGCTTTCTATGAGGAAAAGTACGCGAGTATAACCCACATTTTTTCGATTTACATATCTGTGCCAAATGTCATGAAGAACGGCCCAATAGTAACAAAGCTTTCTCATGTCGATCATGGAAATTTTTCTAATTAGGCCCCCTCCGAAATCCCCAAAAGTTTTTATTTTTTTGCCGATTTTGATGAAACTTGGTACAGATATGTGAAATCGGGAAAAATGATATATAGACCCGATACTTTTTTCAAATTTCCCCATAGAAAACGCAGTCTTTCAAAGAAAACGGGAGAAAAAGGGGGTCTGTTTTTTTTGAATAACTCGTTTTCTATGGGGTTATTATAAAAAGTACCTGAGTTTAACTCACATTGTTTTTCAGTTTAACATATCTGTACCAAGTTTCATGAAGATCGGCTCAATAATAAAAAAACGTTCTGAAGTCGAAAAAATAGACTTTCATGAGAGGCCAGCAACCTCCCCCCCTCCTCCATACCCCTGTTCTACCAAGGCCACCTAGAGAAGAAGGCCTCTCATAGCTACTCATGACGTCATCGGATGTCAGGCATTGTTTTGGCTGCGCGCATCCGCTTGTGGCCAGGTTGTTGCAGTTCCGCTTACATTGTATTCTGTATAAATTGATTTTTGAAAAGAAGTTTTGTACAATGGAGAAAACTTGTAATGTGTCCAACTGCTGGGATTAGTACAAAATCGGACCGAAGGTCAATACTTTTTGGCTTTGCTAGCGATAGTGGTGGGAAGCTGCAATGGCTGCATGCCATCGAAAGGGCTGACTTCACGCCAACCAAAAACAGCGCTGTAAGTTTAAAAGCTATTGCAGTGCTTTCTATTTGTCATCAGTGAATTTAACAGAGATGATATAGGTTATGCACTTTCTTGAACTTACCAGTGAGAAGTTATCGCCAGATATAGTGCTATTTGCTCCATTCAGATAATGAGATTACAACCTAAATGCTAGAGTTGCAAAGCAATCTAGCTACTAATGTGGAAGTACCTAGTCTGCATTTAGTCAACATAATGTTTCATTGTTCAGAAGCTTGAGGACAAAATGCAAATGTGCCACCAAGAATATTACTAATCCTGCTGAGTGTGAAGGCCAGGTTCTTCGATATAGCGGGCAGACGAGTAAGAATACGCAAAGGTAGCGAGAAATTCGCAACTACATATTATTAAGCAAACACAAATATAAGTTACAGGATAGAAGTAAGCGACCGCTACAGGGAGACACTGATAACCCTAGTTAAAGCCGGGGTGCTAGTAACTGCAGAGGAAGTTCATGTACAAACCTAACTAAGATATATAATGCAAAGGCAAATGGTGGTGGTAAACAAGGGAACCACAGTTGATTGCGGAGAGGAACACGCCCCACTTCTATTGGGGACGAACCCGGCAGTCGTAGGACATTGCGGGGTTGGAACCTGCGACGCTGACAAATCAAGGCAGACTCGGGGAAGCTGGTGGATCTGACACAGGTTCAGGGATGCTGACGGATCAGGCTCAGGGATGCTGAC
This sequence comes from Parhyale hawaiensis, assembly GCA_001587735.2. NCBI lineage: Eukaryota > Metazoa > Arthropoda > Malacostraca > Amphipoda > Hyalidae > Parhyale > Parhyale hawaiensis. The sequence goes on from LQNS02278100.1 coordinate 19,196,128, forward strand.
GGATCAAGCTCAGGGATGCTGACGAATCAGATTCAGGGAACAAAAAGCTAGCAGAGTCACTAGAGTGTCAGCGAGTGGCGTCTCAAAAGAGGTGTAGGGGAAGATTGGCACCCAACTTATGGAGCAGTACCCAGGTGGCCAATCCTGGCGCATCAGTCCTACAAAGAGAGGAGCAAAGCAAAAATAGAAAATAGCAAAATCGAATTGCAGGACCAAATGACACAGCACTATCACTTCGTATAGCCCCAACTCTTTCATGAAATTTGCAGCGATTCCGTTACTTTAATCTATTGCACGAAATTCTTCACATCGCGGTAACCCTAGAAAATGAGAGCACGAATCCTAGCAGTTTTCCTAAGATATTTACCATTTAAGAAGAAGGGTATCGAGCAACGAGAATCTCCCCTACAGGAGCCAATGGTCCTTCAGTACTGAAGGCCCAATCGGGTCCGGCTACGTAGTTTGTAAGGAAGAAAAAGGAACAGAGACAAGAAAGGCGGACAGTGGTAGTGATTCCTCCACACTGAGGTGTAGCTTTTTTAGGTAAACCTGACTTAGAGCAGAGTCTTACAGACCCCAAATACAACACCATAAAAGGAAAGAGATTTCTAACTACTGCACTTACTAATACAGAATAGAAAAAATTGAAACCTCTGTACTTTACACCATATGTGCAAGTGACTAGAATTGTTAGAAATTTATTTCAGGAATTATTACCATACGATATTGGTGCTTCTAGTGTACACCTTTTTGCAATTGCTTTTGACCAATTTACCATATATGTTTGACAGTCTTCATAATTTTTTCACTGAGTTTATTACAATTTGACACATCTCACAATTTTAGGACAGAAGAACAAAGCTGTCTGACAATTTGAAAAAGAAGTTTGTCAGGGTTCTATCGATAAAACTTTTTGATAAATCTGCATTCTACTTTGACAATGATTAAATGAATATGATAATTCTGGAAATTGTTTTGACAATGTTTGAATCTATATGTACACCTTTTTGCAATTGCTTTTGACCAATTTGCCCTATATGTTTGACAGTCTTTATAATTTTTTGACAGAGTTGATTACATTTTGACGCATCTCATAATTTTATGACAAAAGAACATAACTGTTTGACAATGTGAAAAACAGTTTGTCAGGGCTCTATCGATAAAACCTTTTGACTATCTCCATTTCACTTTGACAATGGTCAAATGAAAATATGACAATTCTGGAAATCGTTTTGACAATGTTCAAATCCATATATAAGAAGGCGGATTATGTAAGAGGTGGTGGAGGGCTAGAAGCCAGAAGTGAGGAGATAACGAACCGACAAGATACAATAGATAATGTATAACACAATATACGCAAAAGGCAAACAAACGTCTTCGTAGTACATAAGAAAATAAACGCCCCATTTCAGCATCGCATAAGAAAGATTTGGATGAAACTAAGTTAATGGAAAGGTTTTAGCAATTGTCAAACTATTTCTATGATTGACAACATTTTTCATGATTGTCAAAGAGAAATTTAATCATTGTCAAACTACGTTTTCGTTTGTCATTTTATTTTTATCATTGTCAAAGTGACATGCATGTTGTCAAAGTGTTTTCAATTGTCAATTTGTTTTGCTAGTTTGCCATTCCCACAGTGGACTTTGTCAAACCGGTTTGAATAGTGTCAAGGCGTAATGAACATTGGGTAAACTGTTTTGCACCTTGTCAAAATCAGTTGTTAAATTGGTCAAAAGCAATTGCAAAAAGGTATAGAAAGCATACATTATACGAACATTCTTGTATTAAACGTTGTTGCAATACATGGTAAATGATGTGTGATTTACCCAACGATAGGCTATAATTAGGGTCGTCCATCTGTTCTGCTCTTGCATTTCTTTCCAGACTTGCTTTTGCCATGTGCATTCATTCACCCTCATGCACGAGTTCCATCTCTCAATCAACATCCTGAATATCCGATACTCTTGCTAGTGAAACACAATAGTTTTACTTGGGAGCTTTGAGCAACTTTCAGTTTAGATTTGAAGGGCTGCGTTTCTCCAACCCACTTTATTTACCACGAGGTGTATTAAATCAAGATCTCTATAAAAATTTATTATAAAATTTATCTGTCAGTGTATTTAGATAGCCTTTATTTTTATAGCATGCTCCCCTCAGGGGTCATAGGATGGGCTATAGCGTTAGGAAGGTTCGCCCATCCTATGTTATGGGACCAGTAACCCCAGGGAGATTTTGTTGGTAACCTTAGCTATTAGTTAGGCCTTGGGGATGTCTGTCTCTTGTGCCCATTTCGCTTCTTTCCTGATTCCGTATGCCTACTGATCTTATTTACATCTGCTCTTTCCTTTTTTTTTATCTACCTGCTGCTCCCATACGCATTGGTCCACCTTCGTGCATAGGTTCCCCGTTAAACTAAATATTGTAATGGTACTCCGCCGCATTACAATGTGGAAAACCCTCGTGCATGGGTTCCACGTTACCGGCGACATATGTATTGTACGTGCCTTTTTCGTCAGTGAGATCGCCGTGGCTGAGGAAACTCAAGATAAAACTACTCAATTTGATGATAATAGCCTTAGCGAGGAAGCCAAACAACACACCAAGCGTGATGACGTCACTCGATAGGCCCCGCCCACGCGTGCGGCCTTGTGTAGGTGGCGTTGGTTCTACCCAGTTATCGTTGCACTGGCTGCCTAAAACTTTGCCTACCCGTCCGTCTGATGTATTGCTACTGTTTAGTGAAACAAATTTATTTTCCGCTGGACGGTCCTCTTAAGTTATGAGAAGAGTTTTTGATATGCAGCACAGTTACGTTTGCTTACTAAGTAAATCTCTTAACAAACTGGTGCCAATCGGCAATCGCCGCGTCAATAGATTCTTACAGCTGCGCTCTGGTAAATCCCGCGTAATTCATTTCTTTTCGTTGTCCGCAATTATTTTCGCTTGGACGACCTTTATAAGAAAAAAAAAAATAGCAGTAAAACGTAAGCGTTTAAGTACGGCAGGGCAATAGCTGTTTCCAATTAGTGCAGATATAAAGGCTTTACGAGGCTGCCTCGCAGACCCTCCCTCTGCCCCGGGTATGCCTGGTGGTCTGAGTACCGAAGAGTGTCGGCAGGAGCTGCCATAGGGTAAATAATATCGACCTTGCCTCAAAATGGTGGAGCCGTTGGGTAAATCTATAGAAATCCTTTGCGTATAGAGACGGCGCTTATTGTGAGTGGGACCGGTTGAAGTGCTCCTGCACAATAACATGCTTCGTAAATGACTTTTTAGGGTAACAAACGATTTTGTTTCCCTGACGACGATCAGCGTATAGGTGGGCGAAGGCCTCAGTCTTTTAAAGCTAAAAGCTCAAAGGTTATTTCCAGATCCTAAATAATCTTTCAGCTCATTGTTCGCAAGTTTTAACAACTACCACTCAAAGAGGGTTCTCATAACGATATTTTGGTCTGTATGTGCAGAAACTGAGCTTCCAACTGCTTATCCGTTTAGAACTTTAGATGGTAATGAGGGTCCATGGTTTTCTGAATTTTAATTACTCTTAACGTGAAGAAACAGTTTGTGGTTGAATAAATAATGTGTTTATAATGTAGCTATGATTAACATTTCATAATGAATTTGTATGAGTGCCTGTTACAATCATTTTTGGCCTCAAAATGCCAGCTTGTCCTTAAAACCGTAAAGGTTCAAAGTATCCAATTTACTGAGAAACCGTTATACAGGGTGCCCCTCCTCCACCCTCCTCACAAAGGCATCAATTGACCTTCAATAAGAAACTACATTTGGCCGACTCGTTTTTTATGTGGGCTGCTCTGAGTATGAAAAATTTACAAATAATGTCAAACTGCTCAAATGAAATTAAAAATAAACTACTCTTACTATTCAGTAGTTTAAGTAGTTAAAACACTAACTACCTAAACCTTCGCTTTCTTACCATACTAAAACTTCAGTACAGTAAAGAAGTTACTTATACTGAGAAAATCCACAAGTTTTGGACAGAAATTGATGATATTTTGTTACAATTTGCCGCGTAAAAATTGCAAAAATTTTTGTCAGTGATACCGTAGAATTATAAAGATCTTATCCTGTTTCTAATACTTTTTCGATTTCAAGTTTTCAAGGGTGAAGCTTTTGCGTCACAAAAGAAAAGGGAAATTACTCTAGGGGCATCAGCTTAACTTTTATCAGACATTATTTAATTTTGCTGCCATCATTTCTCTTTGAGAACTACGGACTATTTCTTCCAGTGCACCGAGATGTGTACTGTTCTAAGACTAGCACTCTTTTTTTGTGTAGAAACGGGAAATGGCGTATCGCCATACGATCCTATATCACAGCTGCACTTATTCCTTCGGTGCACGGGAAGGCGTGCCGGCTGTGGACAACACCTTGTCCCGTGTGCCGTCTCAGCAACCTCTTGCAGCAGCGCCATAAGGTACTTTGACTCCCAAGGAGACGAACTTTGTGCGTTTGTTTTTGTGATCGTTTTAGGATTTCTGTCATTCACATGTTCAAGCTGTTTCCTGTTTCAAGATACACAAGCTATATTTTATTAGAAGATTGAACATCTGGGACCACCGTAGGCGCAAGGCTTGGCGCACGTCTCTAGAGTAAAATTGTAAAATTGGTTTACCGACAACCGCGAGTACTTTAATGTGAAACCAATTTCGTCTTGAGTATGCATGGCACTAATTCCCTTAATAAAACAATTACTTCCTTTCAAACTACATTGGGAACTTCGCAGATTATGCAAGTAGCCTACTTAGTCTGACGCTTACCGCCTGCTGTGACACCAACTGTATCGAATCCCTATACCGACAGTAGCCCAATATAGCTGTGCAGGTCTTCGAATTTTGGCTGTGATTTTGTAGTTGTTTCAAGATTACTTCCTTTATCAAACCATATCCATCTCTACGGTAAGGCACAAGGCCCTAGGTCATCTTCTGACATTTCAAACTTGAACTTTAGCTCCAGTGACCTGACATTTCCTTATTCATGAATGATAAAGACAGCTGCTGTTAGATCCTCTAAAGAAACCAGTAAGTCTTTGGTTTCCTTAGACCCCGCATTTCATCATTTATGGGTGAGAGAGACCGCTGCTGTTTGATTTCTTAACCTAGTCACTAAATTTTAAATTTGCAGTAACAGCAGCGATCGTCTTCCAATGCATCGTTTCAGCTCTTTTCACACATGACTCAAAGCATTTGTTTATGGTAAAATAATTTTTTAAGAACAATTTGTGCAATTTTACTTATTACCCATAAATTCAACATTACCTAGTGGGATCCGTAAACATTCCGAAGTGAATTAATGTTTTCACGCTCTAAAATATGGTGATTTTTAAGCTAGGCTATTATAAGGACTTGTTCGATTGACTCGTCAATGTCGAACAAAGCCAAGTCCACTCGTCCGAAACCTCACACAAGAGCATTAGTTTAGCCATGCAATGAAGCGCATTGCAGGAGTTAATAGTAATCTAATTACGCTTGAGACAGCTGGAAGTTCTATTTTACAGAGCATGACCATGTTTCCGATTGGCTCATGAGTAGTTGACAGTTGATTCAAGGCGTAATGCCTAATATTCAATTCAACTGGGAGACACCAGGGCACCTGCCTTAGCTTTTTAAATAAGCCACTTGAAGGAACTCTAACTTACTTACGCAGCTCTTTCAACATAACCTATCCTGTCTAAACTGACGCTCGTCACTTAGCCCCTGAGGAACGTCTAACCTAAAGCCCGCTGCACACCAGAGTCGGAACACGGGAACGTTTCTTCTTACCCTCACGATTACGTTGTCGCCTGCGTAGTTCCACTTGTCTCGTATTATGTTGTGCAGGAACTGCTTAAGATCTGCATTTTCATTGCCGTTATTCCCCTTCGGCGAGTGCCTTGTGCCCTATTTCGAATACCTCGCTTAAGTTCTAAAAGTTTCATTTTGCAACGACATATATATTTAAGTAATGTGTAGGTATACGTTAAGCGACTGTGGTGCTTGCAGAAACATTGGTTCTAAGGATGAGCAACGTTTCCGTGTTCTGACTCGCGTCTGCTCTAAAAAACCCTGCATATACACTAGCGAGCAAAATAAGAGAACGATTTTCATTTTGTTGAAAATAAAGGTTAACCATGTAGAGTAGGTTAATGAATTTTTTGATGGGGCCCTAAGGAATGCATTTAACAAATTTCTACAAAATATCAGGACGAACCTAACTATATTTACTACATCAGAGCAATCTAACAAACAATAACAAAAATTGAACAATGAAAAATAAGAGAACGATCGTCTCTAAATACAATTTTAAAAACAAATAACGTGGAACAATGGTCAATTTTAGTTTTAGAACAATTAGTATGGAGTACTAAAACCTTTATTTTCAATAACTTTAGCACAGCGACGATTGCACGACATCACAAGTTTCTTACAAAACTCTGGAGTTATTTTTTTTCATTCCTCTTCAACTTTAGTCCACAGATCCTTTACTGTTGATGGTTGTCGTTCTCTTACATTGTCACCTATAATTTTCCATAAATTTTCAATAGGATTAAGGTCCGGGCTTTGGGCACGCCACTTCAAGACTTTGACATTCTCTTCCGCAAAATATTCCTTCACTTTCTTTGCAGTATGGCACGGGGCATGGGTCCTGCATAAAAATTATTGGCTGGTTTGGTGATGTTCGTAGAGCTGGGACAACATATTGTTGTACAAGATTGAGATACACATTAGCATTGACAGTTTCTTTAATGGCCACCAACGGTCCAACTCCTTCAGATGAAAACATGCCCCACACCATTACTCTACCTCCCCCATGCTTTGACATGTTTCGGGTTCAGCCTGTCACCTGTTGCACGTCTAACATACCGTCTGCCATCAGATCCAACCAAATTAAATTTATTTTCATCGCTGAAATGCACTCTTTCCCAGTCTTCATCTCTCCAAACGATGTGCCTTTCTGCATATTCAAGCCTTGCTTTCTTATTCTTCTTACTGATAAGTGGTTTAGTGACAGGACTGCATGCCTTTAACCCACATGCATTGAGGCGACGAGAAACTGTATAGCGAGACACTTCTATGTTGTTATTGACCTTCAGCTTTCTGGAAATTTCCGCTGCAGTTTCGAAAGGATGCTTTTGGGCATAGCGTTTCATAATCCTATCAACTCGTACGGTGTTTTTTCGAGTGCGGCCTGCAGATACCGGTGATTCCAGCTGTTTCTTTTCATCATAGAGCTTCAAAGCACGAGAAACAACGTTCTTGGATCGGGTTACCTCTCTTGATATGGCCGAAAGAGTCATTCCTGAGAACCTGAGGTTAACAATTTCTTCCCGCAGCTCAGGAGTAACTTTCACGTGAGGTGCCATATTTCTAGAATGGTGTAATCATAGGAGTGGCAGCTCTAGAAGTCATGTACACGAAATTGAATGTTGCCAGATGACCGGGGTAAATGTGAGAATGTTTTAAAGATGATCGTTCTCTTATTTTGCACTGTTCAAGTTTTGTTATTGTTTGTTAGATTGCTCTAATGTATTAAATATAGTTATGTTTGTCCTGATATTTTGTAGAAATATGTTAAATACATTCCATAAGGCCCCATCAAAAGAGTCATAAACCTACTCTACATGGTCAAACTCTATTTTCAAATAATGAAAATCGTTCTCTTCTTTTTCCCTCTAGTGTATCTTCGTACTCTCAACAAAGAGCTTAGAATACAATAGGAGCGGAAAATACGTGCAAATTTTTGTCCCAATTTCTGTCGCCCTCTGGTGGCAATTTTGTTATATAAACAAATTCTGTTTCAATATGGCGGCGTATAAAGAAATGAACGTAAACGTCAAAAAAATGTGAATTGTAACATGTTTTTATTGCTCAATAAATTGCGTTATTATTGAAGCACGTGAAAATAAAATTACCGTATATACTCGCTAGCCATTTAGAAAACTGTAGTGCTCATTACGAGCAGCTAAGAACTGCATTCGTATCTAATTTTCTAGCATGATTTCTTCCAGGAAACATGATTTTCTTTGTTTTTAAAGCTAAATTTTTAAGTACAAGTCATGATAGGTAGAGTTACTATACATATTTTTGTAGTATATGAAGACAATAGGCACGAGTGGAATAATTGTTTTTCTTTAATTGGGTAAACTTTAATCATAACCCGCACTGAAAACTATGACAAATTTTTACTATTTTTGCCCTCTTCAAAACCAGACATTTCGCATAAAAATACCCCATTCTCATTGAATTGCTGCAGGTTATGCAGAGCATTTTATTCATTTATGAAGCGATTTTCAAAGATGATCCATAGAGTTGTAGTCATCACTCCGCGCAATTTGCATAAATGATCCCGCAAATTTTAGTTACAACTTGTAGTATTTTTTATAAATGACAGAGACAATTTCACTCATTTTCATTTATAGAAAAGAATTTTACTTGTTTACCCTCAGATTTTTATAAATAACTCATGGAGCTTATATGGTAGTTGGATAAGCGGTTTTTTTATTCTTTATGCTTCAGCAATTTTAAAATGAATGCAGGCCATATTTGCATCTGATAGACAATGTTTTATAGATAGTACCCGGAATTATACGCATGATGTAAAAAAATATTACGATTTAGCTACCGTCGGCGTATTGAGGTTTTTCAGTGAACTGCTCTGAGCAGTTACCAAAAAGTTTGTACACTAAGAGATATCTCTATAGTGGAAAGTTCATATTTACCTTGAAAGAACTACTTTTAAAGAGGGTTTACCTACTTAGTGGTACCATAATCAACTTCCACCGCGATAAGAAGGAAGGCACCTCACCAGCTCCAACGCCCCGAACAACCGCCTCAACATTCTGGTGATGATTATGGACTTTATCGAAATGTTAAGGTTGCACATTATCAATAATAATCGCGTCACACATGTCAGACAGTCGGAAAACGTAAATAAACATATTATCATCACTGAGGTTTCAGCCACCTTTAACAAAACATGTGTAACGGAAAAGCTGCTCCCAAAATACTTTATTTAAGGGTAAATAGGAATAGTTACAGAGATTTTGTTGTTCGTAAAACAGTCCTTGACCTCCGTGTATTGACAAAGGCGACACCCTTCCACGATACCCTCGCATTTTAAGTCCGGTAAATACGGTTGAGGGAGCAATCAAATAATATGTTATCGGGGTTTCCGGTAAAGGGTGAATGCTCTCTGGACAATAGTCATTTCTCCGCATCTCCGTGTATCATTTCCACAATACCGGCAAACTTGGCCTGCAGCTCCTAAGTTTTTGATGTAAGCAGCGTTCAGAGCACCGGAAGCAATTCTCAGAAGCAACTTCTGATCTCACAAAGAAGCTCAAAGCTGCCGAGATCATTATAGTAAGAGCAGCAAAACTTCTTAGGAGAAACTGCAAATCAGCTCTGCAGCGCAACGAGCTTAGTAGACATGATATCTTACAAGGTTGGATGTCTTTCAGTTTCTCGGTAGTAAAATAATGATGTAATGTTTTCATGTCGTACAAATTAAGATTATTTTCAGGAGTCGCTAAGTAATTAATATGCAGTTGATAACAAACAGGATATGAAAGTTAATATCGGGATTTAAATAGAAGTCCAAATATAGGTGGGTGCTGTGTTTCTTATAATTGACCTTATTTCGATAAGATTGCACAATAAACAGAGTGTAGAACTGTCAGCCATCTTACGTTGCGCACTTCCTACCTTAGGCAACTATAATTTTTTATTTGTCTGGCAACGTTTTATTTTTCAATCACTCCTTTTATTTTTTGCAGTCACGCAGCCCTGGTTTAGATTAGATTAGATAGGCGGCAGTAGACGAACCAATAGGCCCATTCCCAAAGAGACACCGGAACCTACGCCCCGGCCCTCTATGAGCTATTGCCATATTTATTTATTTTCAAAGAAAACTATTTTAATGTTTGCTTCGCGTATCATTCGCGTCAAGTAGCCTCAAAAGTACCATCTTGTAGAGTTGTTGCTGGTTCTGCTATTATGATTTGTGTCTAGTTAATATGGCGCCTAAAATGAAGGTAACAATTGTAGTCGGTCTGAAAGTAAATATGCATCTAAATAGAGCAAATAAATTAGTACTTAAACAAAATTAAAAGTACTAAATCTATGTAAGAAAGGAATGCAAATTGCCAGTGGCAAAAACTTATTTGAAACAACAGTGGGTTACAGGGAGAAGAATTGAAGACAAAGCAAAGACTTGTACTATGTATGCTTCAAACGAAATTGCAATCAATGTTTTCCATTCACGTCATTCGCTAATTCATTAGGCGGAAGCGACGTTGCACACTGGAATACAAGATCAGAGAAGAATATGTTTCCCGTGGACTTGAAATATTTTAGCAAAGTAGGTGTAGACGTATTTGTTACTCTTCTCTGTTTTGTTTCACTCTTGCGAGTAGTAAGAAGTTCTATTGTGTATAGCAATAAGTATTGCTAATTCTAGCCAATGATTACAAGAAAAATAACACTGGTGAAGGTGGAATTATATCATGAAGAATAAGGATTGAACAAAACAAAGTCTGTAAGGGTTAGTAATTGCGACATAAATTCACGTTAATCCATAAAACAATTGCGGCATGGAAACAATGAAAAAAGAATATGTAGTCTTTTAAGAAGAAAGGTTAATTTATCGCAATTATTTTCTAAACAGCATCAGGACTCAAAGAGCAAGGGAATTGGGTTATGCTTTAATTGGGGCAGAACGTAATTACTACTTGAGAGACTACTGCGACATAAATGCATTGTGATTAGATTAGCAGCAGTAGCAGCAGACTATAGGTTGTGACATTGACTCTCAAGGCTGCAGGTTCAAACCTCGCTGCCAGCTGGGCATGTTCTTCGCGGCGCGTGGCGTGATCAGTCAGCATTCGGTTTACGTACTGCTGCGGTTTTTCTGACCTTTCTCAGCGATGGGGACGGTTGGGGAGCAGATTGTCGGGTGGAGCCTTCCGCTACTGGTGTCATAGCTCTAGACAATCTGTGGTCGACTGCAGCCGTATACTCCTCTGGGGCCTGTTGACCAATAGCTGTAGCACAAACCAGTGCGTGCGGGTTTCCCAGTTGGAGGTACGGTCAAGCTAACTGTACCTTTTACCTTTACCAAACAGAACCATGAATCACACTTTTCTACTTATATGAAAGTACTGTTTTAAATATATGTACTTGCAACAAACAGAACAAAGTTTAACATACAATATATGTATATCGCCACGTATACAGAGTAGAAATTTGGAAGAAATTTATTTTAGCTGAGACAGAACATTACAACAAAGACATTTTTATTAACACAAAAGAAAAAACATAACTAACCAAAATGAGGCTTTACTCTTGTAATTGAGCTTACGAAAATTGGGCCCATTGCATTTTCAATGGAGCTAAAAAATATTGTCGTTCAGTCGGAGCGCAACTGAATTATTGGATGTACCACAGCGTCATTGAGCTTTGCATAATAAAAATTTTTGTAATTGAAATTTCGGTACTAACTTACGTCAAAGTGATTTGGACGGTAGACCATATTTTTGACCCTTTAGAAACTAAAGAAAACAAAACATGATTTCAGCCGAAATCCTTATGGGACAAGTGCGTTTCAGCGAAGAACAAAAAAGAGTTTTAAAAAAAGTTACTGAACGTGTGCCATTGGCTCACTAATTGCTGTGTTGTTTAATAATAAACAACACTAACCCTAACAACACTAATTAACAACACTAACAACACCACCTTGCTACGATTCGAAGTTGATTTTCCGAAATCGTTTGATTTTCCACAAACTGTCCGTGCCGTTGTGCATTTTGAAACTGTATTTTTCTAGCCAAATTACTTGCTTAGAAGCAAAATGTTTCCAACTGAACATTATTTGAACAATTAATTAAAGAGTTTTGTTAGTGTACATTTGTACTATGAACAATATTTGAACACGTTAATTAAAGAGTTTTGTTAGTGTAAATTTGTACCATAGCGCAAATAATTAGCTAGCAGTTTCTGCAAAAAAAGTGTTGTTTTATTTGTTAGAAAGACTCATTAGGGATAAAGAAACTGATAATGTATATTTATGGTCGCAAGAATTGCTTCTAGCTGCTAATTTAGAAATGAGGTTTTTGCTAATGAGATCGCAGCTTATGTACGTTATTAGTAGTAATCGTAATTGATGTATACATTGGATCTAACCATCTGCTGGAGCTAACAACTAAATAAATACACGCATATAAATGTATAGAATATATAGGCACGGGTCACCACCTACCCAAAACGACAGTTTCGTACTGGTACAAGCACCTCTTCATCATTCTATTACGGCTAGAACCAATTTTGTAGATACGGCTCAAAGAAACTCTGGGTAATAAATGTCAACGTATCTAAGATGAGCCTGATTATTTATTGAGCTTAGTCTGGGCATATAAGTTTGCACATATCAGTTTTGAAATATCACTCCTTGAAGGTCAGTTCTTACCGCTCAACTAAAAGAAATTCAAACTTATAAAACGATTTACAGATTTTTTGCAAGAGAGGGAGGTTTAGTGGTGAAGCATAGATATAAACAAGCATATTAAGAAGTAAATAATAATAAATTAATCATTTAATAATTGTAATAAAGATTAAGTGTACAAGGAATCGAAAAAATAAATATCTACAGATAAATATTAAATAAATACATAGTTGTCTTCATTATATTGTTTTAAACGTAGACTTTCAATAAACCGAAATACTGTCAAATGAATTTTATTTTGGGGGGGGGGGGAATTTGATCTTTTTACAAGTGAAGCTTCTATTGTCAAACCGAGGGCACAATCGTGCGGCCAGTTGAATACCTGCCCCTGAGCTGGTTGCCCGACCTCCAGTTCTCGGGTAAACCGACCAATGGTGTGAACGTCTTCGCAAAAGCCGACCGACTGTCATTTAATTGGGCGCTCTTGCGACAATCTAACAACAGAATATTTTGAATGACTAATGCGTTTGTTTGTCTCCTACCAAGTTCAATTCTTAAATGTCACGGACTGCAGCATCACCTCTGCACAAGATGGGCGGCGTGTGTAACGTCGCCTGGACCTCGTCCGAAGTATCATCAATGGTATCAAAGGTAAGGTAAGGTATCTAATGATATAGAAATTTCTAGTGGTCTTATTTACTTTAGCGGTGACCTAGGATTCTGTTATTGATATATATATATATATGTATAAATATACCTTTATTATTTTACTCGAGGCTTGTATTTTGCTGGCGCACTGCTCAACATAACATTTATCTTAAGTTACCTCTGAAGGAAACCATTGCAACCAAAATAATTGTTCTCAAGGCTTCTTTCCCAATTTTTTTTTCATCGTAAACCACAAACCGATAATTCATCTGCAATTGAACTCTAAATTGAAGGTTGTCCCGTTTGTGTATTGTTCATCAGTTTAGGTTACTTCCAGTAGCGTTGTTTTTCTAACCGCATAACGAACCATCAACACTCAACCACAACCACTACCTTTGATTTAGAATAAAATTTTCAAGGCTCTCAAATCGCATATCACTGCTAAATTTATTCAGTTGTACTCGTGTTCAATTTTCATGGCCTTGGGCAGTGCATCATAAGTCAACGATTCACTAATATTTTATTCTCAACTATCAAGGCTTTGGCATCAAATAATTCAGTGCAAGCGAAAGAAACCGAAGGAAAATGATTTAAACTTTCAATGTGAAGCGCACTGGAACTGCTCTGGTTCAGTAACTCGTGGAATAAACCTGTCGTTCCATTCGCCCCGACCTCTGAACTAAATCACTGCTTGCCTGAGTGAACTAAACTTGTGTTGATTATGGTCAACGTAAACCCTCTTACGCGCAGCTAGCGATCATTTGGGTCAACGATTCACTTATGCCCTCTCTTTGTACTCAACCTGCTCCCTCCCAACTGGAATAGCTATTCACGTATGCCCTCTTTTTGTTCTCAATTTGTACCCTGGTCAAGGATTCCCTAACACTCTCTATTTATATTCAATCGTGTTATTAATTCCCTTAGGACCAAGGCTTGTTCTCAATTCTCAAGCCCATTGGGGCCACGGCTCCATAATTCACTGGTATTTAGAGTCAGTTTTGAAGGATAGACGGACGCCTTCATATCGCTTCCCTCGAGCCCAGTTCCTGAGGGCAATTAGGCTTGCAGAAACTTGGAGCATATTTGTGTACTCAGGAGTCCATCGATGTTATTTCAGAACAGCAAAGTTGGGCAATACTTCATCTTCTGCAGCGAGGGGGGCCCGCGCCTTCAGCAAAATGCGCTTAGGACTTCAGCAAAGTTAGAGCTTTGTGTTCCAGACTGCCTGTTGCTCCATTGATTGCGACCCAGCGGGCAATAGTGTGCAGCAATGTTAGCAATTGCTGTGGGAGTACGATGATACTGCAGCAATGTTAGCAATTGCTGTGGGAGTACGATGATGCTTCAGCAATGTTAGCAATTGCTGTGGGAGTAGGATGAAACTGCAGCAATGTTTGCTATTATTGGGGGAGTGAGTAATGCTCGACAATGTGTTCTTCCAGCGTCGCTTAGCATGTAAATCAGCTTGTCTTACATAAAAAAGCTTCACTTGATATTCTGCATTAACCGTCAAATTTCATAGGAATACAACTGCGTATTTGGAAGTGGACCCTGAGGTCCACATGGCTAACTAGAGTACTTTGAGAGCGCATATCTCCGTCAAGTAAGGCGACTGCAACGAATAACTCAAATTGGCTCTGAAACCATGATTTCCTTTCTATTAACTCCAAAATCTAATCATTTGTTCCTTTTAATAGTATTAACAGTTTCTGCAATTTTTTTTTGTTTAAGTTATGCTGCTAACAATCATTACGAAAAACATAAGTCAAACATAGAAACGAATCAAGCGGTCAGCACCAAAATATATTCGTTTATATCTTTTACCATTACTAACAACTCCTATGAATTTCATAAAGATAAATTCAAAAGTTTTTGAGTAATTGCGTAAGAAACATTATGACAAACATAACTCGAACATAGAAACGAATCCGCCGATTTGCACCAAAATTTAATCATTATGTCTTTTAACAATACTAACAATTCCTGCAAGTTTCATAAAGTTTCACTCACAATCATCACAAAAATTTTTTTGGATATTTAATTTTCATAATAAACCTAACAACTCATGTAAATATCATAAAAATCCTCCTTTAACTTTTCAAGTTATAGCATTGAGAAAAATGAGGCAGACAAACAAACAAACAAACAAACGGATGGACGGTTCCTCGCCAACAGTTAATTCTTTATTCCTTCTAATATACCTAACAATCCCTGTAAGTTTCGTCAAAATCCATCCATAACTTTTTGAGTTATGTTGGTGACAGACACAGACTAAGAGAAAGACAAATAGACAGGCAAATCCGACGAAAACATAACCTGCTTGGCGGAGGTAATAAAGTATTAAAGGTCGTATATATCGGTGCCGTAGGGTTTAGTGGGATATTAACGGAGGCGTCTTGAGTAGGACTGCGTGATCGCAAGGCTAGAGACTATAGAGAGGTAAAAGGCAGGCTTAGGCCCGCTGCAGACGATAGTCCTATGTCCTATGTTTTTACTTCACCGCGTTCGAAGACTTCGTACAGTCCTCGCAAACCCGACTGTGTGTCTACGAAAAGTTTCGATAAAATTTTAACGTAGTATTTTCTGGTTGGTCATTGTCATTACATAGTGCAGTGTCTTGTGTCTTTTCAAAATTTTGGCGAATGTCGTCTCAGAAAGCAGTGCTCTTTTCCTGCTGTTTACTCAGACACAGCAACGCATTCCTAACGCGGTGAAGTGTAAACACAGGACAAAAGACTATCGTCTGCAGCGGGCTTAACAGTACGCGGAGTAGAGCTGAGCTGGTCCGCTCCCTTGCAGCGAGGACTCAATTTGTGACACTTACCGCATAATTTGGAAGCTCACTTTTCACAAATAATTATTATTGTAAAAAATATCGGATATATTTCAGTACGACTCAAACATAGAGTTAATGTGCCGTGCTATACGTGATGTCCTCGGTTTAAATCCCGGGAACCCCACTTGTATTCATCGAACTCAAAGGATACATGAAGATGTGCTCTTACCTTCTTGTCGATTCCAGGTGGGTTTGGTACTAATGAATCTAATGTAACTCTAATGATAATCTGAGCGGCGTGCACTTGTGCCATGTCGCTATGTGTACCTGTTAAAGTGTATACAATGAATTTAATTTTTATTTGCTACCAAATTCCTGAGATTACTCTATGATTCACCAATAATAATCATAATAATTATTCTAATGTACTGCATGTTAGTGACAGAAAAGATGCGTTTGTTTAAGTTTTGGGATTTTGAAAACAAACTATCGTAGTTGAATTCCAAATTTACCCCAAACAGTTCTAGAAAGAACGTAGCACTCCTCAAGATAATACAATATTTCCATGTTACATTTAGAGCCCAGTGGGTATATGTCTCTTCATCCGTCAGCTAATATCGCCTGGATGAGTACGAAGTAATAAACACTTAATTCTACCAGTAATATTAGTAGTGAAAATCGCTGTGGAATATTTTCAGGTTTGTTTATTATCCGGAAGAGATATAGATATGCTGGAATTAAGTTCTGTACTTACAATAGTTGCGGTCACACACTGAAAATACTATCTTCTGTTAATTAGCAATTCTGCATAACTGCACTCATGCGATGGTCGTTTCTTCCTGCTATTTTTGGGGATTTTACCTAAAATCACGTTATTCAAAGTCATCACCTTAATGCCATATTAATATTTACTACTTAAGTTCTTAGGTCATAGCAGAATAAGAAACAACTAATATCATTGCTGGGTAGATGTCACTTTACCATAGAGTTTCAGAAAAGCAGGAAAAATTCTTAATCTGCATTCGAAAAGTTATGTTGAAGAGAGATAGGAGCAAATTAGTTATAAAAACGTATTTCAATATGCAGCCATATTTTTTGTAGCAGAAATTGAAGGATAAGTCTGCTGTGAACTGTTTTAATATTATATATTTTTAAACGTACTGACGTAGTTTAGTCCTGTGCATCCTCTACAAGCGTCAATAATATACTTTGCCGTCACGTTGACTGCCAATTTCAGGAGTAAGTAAATAGATAAATACACTTGATGATAACTCATAATTATAAAATTATATAAATTTAGAACTCTATGTAGCAATAAATTTACAGGTATTCCTTCCAGTGCATAATACAACATAGTCAAACTAGATGTTTCTTCTTAACAGGCATAATAGAAGACCATACAAAAGTAGAAAAAGTGAAAATAATTCACCCAATCGTAGCAACTGACAGTTCAGATTGTATCCCCATTTTAAACATTTGACCACTCCACGTTCTTACTCTTTATGAAAGGAACTTTCTTAGACTTAAAGCCGCAAAAATTAAGCTACGCAGCTACAGGGAAGTAACAACAGAGGGCCTGTCGCACGCCGCTGCACAAAATACTGCACGCCACACTAATTAATTTCTGGCTATATTTCTGGCCAGGAATGTAGCGTAGGTAGCTTGTAATTTTTGCTCCGTAATTTGCATGGTGGGCAGCGGTGCCACAAGCCGCCGGACCGAGTTGGGTCGCTGCTTTCTCAGACTGTCAGTGGTGGGAACGTGGCCATTTGCGGCCTTTCCCAGCACAACGGTTAAACAAGGCCGGAATTCTTGATGTCAGGATTGTGTTAATCTTGGGATGACAGGCCAATGGGCCTCAGATGGTCGCAAGTGCGCACCTCTATAAACTCTCATGAAAAAATTAAGAGTATGTTTTATAGTCAATAATATATTACAAGCTCGAAGATTTAAACCTGAGATTCACGAGCAGCACAGTGCGACGGTGGGACCAGGAGTAATAGAGCTAAAAATTCAGGAAAGTAGTGCCCGAGGTGCTTTGAAGCTTTGCTTTGCTCTATGTACTTCAAAGACCGTTTAACTTGTGACGCTTGTAGCTTCGAAGGAGATATGACATCTTCAGAATATAATTGTTGCCGTAGACTCCTGATCTACCATCATCCGACTTTTTTGGACCTGAACCAAACGGAGTTTTTGAGGAAATTTATTACCTGAAGCAAAGCATAACGTAAGGGAGAACGTTGTAATACGCATTGGGCCTCCCACAGACACTGGACTCAGGGCACGGACACGCCTACAAACATACACGCCCTATGCGGCAGTCTATATTTACATTCTCCTTTTTTTTCCCCTGCTATGAGCTGTAATTAGGCTGAAAGAAGTTGCCGCTCGCAGTGTTAAAGGTACTAAAGTCCTTATGTGGAATACTCAGTTCTCCATTCAGTTGAAACTATGAACTTTTCATCACCCAGCTACAACTTGCCTGCATAAATTCTGGTACGTGCCCCCACAAAGACCACGAGCATTTCCAGAGCTCTCGCACCAGGTTTCATTTTGCAAGGCAAACTTTAGTGTCGGTAAATTGAGAGAGGTTTGTACCGCTGCTTTGCAAAAGAAACTAAGAGTTGAGGTAAATTTCTGTCCATGTTACCCTAAACGAGACGCTTGGCATGCCTTGCGAACTTCTGTTCAGTTGTAAGGGTAGAAACTCACCTGTTAAGCAATGGTATTTATTAAAAAAATAAATTCGTGGCAATGGTTCATAAACCTCTGTCTGCTGAAATAGTTTAAAACTGCTTCTGTAGAACCTCCGTATAGTTTTGGTTATTGCTCTTGCTACAGGAGTTTGATCTTCTAATAATTTTTATGTAGTTTGATGAATATCTGTAGTATAGGTTGTTAACTTTTACTTATTGAAATTAGATCCAACTGATGTCTTTATGCATTTTTGTAATAAGTCCATTTCATCAGTGTTAACCTTCTGCCCTGGCAAACTTGATCCTTCAATAATTTTTATCACTTAAAAAAAAAAAAAAAATTGCAAATACTTTAATCCTTTGCCAAATGATATGTGACCGTTCAATCATTACCTAGTATTTTTCATAGAAGTCCAAAGTCCGCATCTAAGATCCTGGCCTGTTAAACGCTTTAGCAAATGAGTTCTTGGCCTATGAACAAAGGGCCTAAATGAGCTGAACGGTTAGCTGGGCTAAGCTTAGAGCTTATCAGGGACCTTGCGTATAATATTTTATACCGTCATATTTTCTAAGAAAACTAAATAGTGATTAAACTAAGGAGTGTATACTCATGGGACCCATCGCACGCGTCAGATCTTTGGGAAAATTTTAAAAGTAGAGGAAATAATGATACTGAGGCGATGTAAGGTAAGCGTGGTGGGCAATACTCGGTACTGAACAGGGCACTTCCGGCCACTTGCGAGTCAGTCCCAGGATTAGCAAACTGAAAATCAACAACCTTCAGTTTTCAACACGAGGTGTGTAGATATAGTAATGAAACCGATACAAATAAATTCTAATAAAATGTTTCATTAGGTTCTCATGAAAACATTACATAGTTCACAGAGCAAAGTACCTGATTTCTACAGTTACGAATAAAAGAGATATCGCAGAAGCGTTAAATTCTAGACCGCATTACGTCCCAGACTGTTTGGCCTCTGTCTGGCAACAGCATGCGCTGCCGGTACAGGAAGATACTTGTTAGATCGATCATAGCCAGGAACCTTGGTAAGAAGTTGTAATATTCTTCAATGTCGATTTGCATGGGGGGGGGGTTGCATATCCTAGTCCTGATTTTTAAATGGTGAGTGTGCTTTTGAGCAAAGTCAAACTCACACCTGACCATGGCACATTCATTAGGCAGCGAAATATATCGTTATAGTCAACGTGAAAACTCTCAATGGATTTCTTTTTAAAGTTACACCATAGCGAAGAGAAGTACAAAGCATAACAATAGCTCGGGTACAATTGACTTTGGGTCTCTTCTGAACAATATGCACATTTTCGAATTAACGTTTTACCAACTGCATGGAGCTTTCGCGTTTCTGTCTCTATATCCTGGTTGCCACGAAAATCATCAGTGATAATGTAAACCATATAAAAAAAGCTGTTAACATACATGAGCTCTACACCATTGAGAACAGAATATTTACGAGCGGAAAAGATGACTTTCGCTTTTCCAACGTTAATATTATATTATTGTACACTGTTTCCATAATATTAACTTATTATAAGTGCATTCGCCTCACTCTTGCAGATTGTGAGAAACTTTTGTAGCCCTCTAGGATAGGGAGAGGCAAGCACCAAGTTGTCAGCTTAACTATGTATAAAGGCATTTTTATCAACCACGAACGACGGGAAAAGCGGTGATAATGATTTTGTTGAAGATTTCAGTTTGTATATTTGTTTTTCTGTCCACCTAATAAGTGGTCGAAAGAGTTGAGCAATGTTCATAATTTTTGTAGGGAGTTTGGTGGGTTGACCTAGATGTGACCCATGCCAAAAAACTAGACCTAGCTGTCCATAGAAAATGACGGCGCTGAATTTGCCTCCACCGCGGCAGATTGTTTTATGCCACGAGGCGCTCTATTTTTTCCTACATACGTTATTATTGAAGATCTACTCAGGGATTGCTGCACCTTAATCTTGTTCATCAAAAATGACTGCACTGAAGTTGCCCCCATCGCGGGTGATGGTCTTGCGCCACGAGGCGTTCTAGTCTTCATTGTTGTCAAATAAATAAATGAGACGAGCTGACGGTTGGATGGGCTACCGTCAGTACGAGTGTTAAGCTGTTGAGGCAGCAACAGTCCATAACTGTTAGTTCGGGAACTGCGTCTTTACTGTGTGTTAAGAAAAACTGACCAGAAAATCGAGGAAAAAGTGCGCTACAAAGTGCTGTGTTGGACTCCGGCAAAGTGCAACTGCAACATTCAGTGAACCTCAAGAGACTCGTGCAGAAAGTATTTTATTGAAGACTGGATTTTAGGTGGCTTAAGACATACTCAGAAAGCCGTGGCTCGATTGAATGCGAACATATGAAGCTCGTAGTGGAAGTCCTTGATTTGCATGAAACGACAACTGCATCGATAATTTCATTTCTAGCACGTGGAATCCTGCTGGGCTGCCACTCGTCCTTACCGAACGAAGCTTTTCGACGGATCCGAGTCTTGTGAACGAAATGTACTGCACTAAAAATGACAACCAATCAGATAACGAATCTCCACAAACCAACGCAGATACCATCAGTCATTTAAACTTCCTATGCCACAATTATATTGTCTTGAGCAGTTTGATCTGAGAATGGCAGTTAAATGATCAGGGAAAGAGTTGAATTTGACTTACACAGCCAACTATCAAATTTTGGCCAGTGACTTTGGGATGAGGAAAATCAGTGACAAAGTGAATTTGAAAGTTTCGTGCGATAAAGAGCACAGCAGGACAAAAAACTAATCTAGATATTTTGGGAAGCGGTTGAAAATGATCCACATTTCCTAAAATTTTCAGTCGTGTGGTGCCCTAGTAAGCCAGCAGTAAGCAGCGTAAAAGAAGCACAAACAGTATCAGACAGTATAAAGCAGTGGGTAAAGACATACATGTATCACTGTAATACAGTGGTTCTTAACCTGGATTCGATTGAACGCTAGGGGTTCAGTGAGACAGTTTCAGGGGTTCGGCGGTTTGGTGAGAAACTGATGCATGGTACTGTTTGTGGACTGACATAGTATATAGCTAGTTATATACATGTACTTTGAATTTGAAGAAGAGATACCTATTATTTTTCCGACTACGAAGGGTGCGTTGCATGTATGTATGGAGCTTGTGGTGCTCAGTACCTCCAAAAAGGTAAAGAACCACTGTTATAATAGCCTCATAAGCCAGTACCAAGCATGATTGAAAGGACATACAGCATTAAGGCATAAATAGCAGAACTGAGAGATTAACGCAGCACACAAATAGCATACACCATTATATATGCTGCACAAACCAGCATAGCGATAATATAAGGTGATATGGAGGCTATAAAACTTACTATGCAGGCGGTATGCAGATGCAGAAAAACAGTGCAAGTCAGTATAGAGTCAGCATGAAGCAGCATAGGGGCGTATTCCCCACACAATAGCAGCTGCCCTGAAGCCCTCCTCACACGCACTCGATGCTGGCGACAATGCAGCAGCCATAAATTGCATATCCAAGAAATAAGAACAAATTCTAAGAACTCTGTTCACTGGCAGCCAAAGAAATGAACCTGTGCAGAGAACATCTCTTTGCCTTGTAAAACATTGCCTGGAATAGCTTGGTGTTTCCGAGGAAACGTGTTTGGTTCTGGGAAGTTGCAGGTATCTCAGAATACATTATTGTGATCACTACCCTCCGTGTCAACTTATCGAGCAGCTTTGTTTCTCGTATAATAACAGGACGTTTGTTTTGTTTTAATGAAGTATCTACCAAATGATAAATAGCAGTGTGTGCCAGCGTATCCTCAGGTAAAATAAATTGGAAGTACCGAAGTAAAGCAACAGCAGTTAATTGCGGGAAGAGCTGCATTTTACTTCCGAATATCATTAAGCAAATGCCAAATCACAATCTGCTCATAGATCAAAAAGGTGATAAGCCATCAAGAGAAAGATCATCCACCAGGGTTTCACAACATTTCAGAGCTTTGAAAAAGAAAAACGGCCCTATCAATTTTCCTGAATCTGTGAAGAGATTACCGAACTGCAAAAAAAAAAAAAAAAAAAAAAAAACTTGTGGAGTCTTCTACTCTGGGTCATGGAATAACAAAAGTACTTTCAGAGTTATATCCGAGCGCACTTTGTCACTTAGAGCGTGGAAGGCTGTGGAAACCCAGGGTCTGACCAAAAACAAAACAAACATCATAAATTATCTCGTATACAGGGTACAATGGATACACCTATCGAGGTTTTCTTTTAGCCTTAGTTCTAGAATTTTGAAGAACTGGTAGTGTGAAGAGCAGGAGAAGTAGACCGTGGTGAGAGTCAATTTGGGATCCCTCGCCGCGCTTCGCCTGGCCTTCTCGATGCTGGAGTGCTCCACGCAGTGTAAATCCGTAGCGTGCCGTCCGGGGAATCGAACCCGGGCCTCCGTTGGTGCGATGCCGATCCGTTGTCACTTCACCACCGAGAGGGCATTCAGGAAGTAGCTACTTAATCGTTGCACGGAAGCTAGTTTGAAATCTACTCGGCATCACCTCTTAAAGTAGGTAGGCAAGGACGTAGTGTCTGTTAAAAGCTCCTCTTCTGCAGGTTGTTCATTAACAGAATGGATTCAAATAAACAAAGGACTAGGGTTTTCAAAAGTCCTCTTTACGGTTGGATGCCGTGCTACCATAAACGGGCAGGATGGTGGAGTGAAGGAGGGTTACAAATGCGGAAATCTCTTCCATCGTTTGAGCAGTCCACGAGAGGGAGGCATGTTTTGCGTTAGTAGAACTGAAGACAAGTCTGTTGGTCCTTGAAAAGTATTGGACTGATTTATGATGATATTCATCGCCTATCTTGTGTTATTCCAGCACAACATTTAGACATGCTTGAAGCAGCAGATTTATTTCATTGAAGGGAACGCCGATGTTCATGCAGACAAAGTGCTTCCCAAGCTATGAAGATACTCTGGAATATATAGATTTTTTAAGACACATTCATTGATATAGTCAGCGTGTTCACCCTGCTCTACTCCGATTGAAAATCCCTACAGTGTCCCGATGAGTAAGATATGGAAGGCTAAATGGAATAGTCTGACAACAACGTATCAAGGCCAGTGAAAGGAAGACACGACGTTTTGTGGAGTCGAAATGGTAGAGTGATTTCATGAACGGTGTTGATAACCCCGGAGTTTTTTTTTCACATTGGCTGGGGTGTCTGCGGAAGGGACACATCACCTTACTGTAGTTGTCAAAGAATCCTTGAAGTGGCCAGCGAAGTGTACTGCACTTCAGTGGCAGACGACAAAGTCGTGCAATATAATGCCAATGGCTGGTATTACAAGCAATATATACAGGACAACGCGGCGTATGGCAAGACTGGGAAAACGTTCGCAAAAGAAAGTTGAGAAGAGATAGGCAAATTAATTTTATGCATGTGCGGAGAACACCTTAACAGAAAGAAATTGAAGTTCAAACGAAGGGAATCGAGCCATAATGTGCGAGAGGTAACAGCCGTTGAAAATAATATCAAGATGGACGGTAGTTTTTGCTGAAAGAAGCTTTCTGGGAAGTAACTGCATGGATGCCACTTGCTAGATGCTATGGTTATCTAGCGAAGGCAATGAATAGGAGTACCAGAGACATTGTTTTGTGTGAAGGAACATAAAAACATCATTAAGAACTGCATGACGTTATAACTCTTTTACTTCTTTCATTTCACATGTATGGTTAAGCTTTCCGTATGGTCCGTTATGGTTACATTTGTTGTTATATTCGAAATGCCTTTTAAAGTAATGTATTTTTTTTTATGTAATAGTAATCTTGTTAGACTTTCCTAATACAGCTGGATAACAAATATGATGTCTTTGAACAAAATGACTACATTTTCGTTTGACAGGATTTATTTATTTTGGTGAAGTAATTCAGATGCGTTTTATCATTATTCAGTAGAAATATATCTAGATTCAACAAAGTAAATAAGTGATATTAAGAACAAACAAAACTGCCTAATAATTTTTCATCAATTATGGAAATCCCATGAAAAAACAAAGAAGAACAATGTTGATGACAGCAATAATGACAGTTGTCTTTCGTCGTAGTCACTGTTTACATACGTGTGTGTTTCTACTTAGAAAATAACTACTATTTTCTTATTAAAAATTGAAATTCTTCTTCGGAAATTAATTTCATTGCTTCTAGAAATTATTTTTATATATTTTCTAAATTTGACATAATTTGATGGTCAGAATTTCAGTTTCTTCAGAAATAAAGCAGTACGAATAGCTTTTTATTAATAATTCACTAATACTTTGATATAAATTTAATGTTTATCCTACCTTTAAATCTAATAGTATCATCTTGCGGTTTAGTTTTACGATGATTCTTGAAGATTATTATTTTAATGCCTCATGGCGCATATGTTCTTTAATTTAGACTAAAATGAACAAAAATGGCTAAACAGGAAATTTACTCCAGCTAGCTCACTTAGATTAGTTTTATGCTGAAATTTCAAAGGAAAACACAAACTGCAGGAAGCATTACAGCAACGTCCCCAAGATTTGCATAACTCTTCGGTAATCAATACCCAGAGTTAATTTACTTCGCCGTTAAGTTCAAGTAAGTTCTTTCTGAATGGTTACTATTGTTTAAAACTGGTATAGACGATCTAAGCTGCTGCTACAGATTTCTAGTGATTCAAACTAGTATGATAGTGAACAGTTTACTGTGGAAAGACTTAATATTAATTATGACTTGAGATGGATCTTTTCAACAGGTCATGTTTTTTACGAAAAGAAAAATGGAGATTTTTCTCAAGCAATATAGAATTAAATCACAACAGGTTTTAAAATCCAATGACATGGCATTTATACATAGTCGCGTTCAGTCAGTTATTTTATGTCCCGTTATAGGGAAGCAAAAGCGAGACTGTATGGGTGACGGTACGGTGCTCTACTAGCGTTCCTATTCGCGTATGTCAGAGCCTTTCAGAATATTGTTGCCCGAGGCTGTGCTATGCACCAGGCTGTG
The DNA here is from genome assembly GCA_001587735.2 of Parhyale hawaiensis. Lineage (NCBI taxonomy): Eukaryota > Metazoa > Arthropoda > Malacostraca > Amphipoda > Hyalidae > Parhyale > Parhyale hawaiensis. Next base: position 19,221,698 of record LQNS02278100.1, read on the forward strand.
GCTTCCTACGAGGAGCCTGTATTTCATTACTCAGATATGATGTGCTGTATGGAATTATATTAACGCAAGTGGCAAGCAAGTAATCCAGAAAATTAGAAATATATGAAATATATGACATTCCAGGAACTAGTGATGACTAATTGCAAAGTATTTTCTAGGTACCATAACTATGGAAGAGACTATCTGCTCTAGCTTGCTTTTGCTCACTATACATAGCATGTAAAGTGATTTGTAAAATGGCTTACTGAGCAAGTAGTCAACTCTGGCTTGAGGCTAAATTTATTGTTCTTTATGTCGAGGCTGGAGACTAAAAGTAGTCTAGTGTACATCTCCTGAGGTACCTGCTGACACGTTTGCAGTGTCAGGAAATATTTTGCAGTGGTCCATTTAGGCTCGCCATGTGAGTTCAATGGGATACTAACTTCGCAGTTTACTAAGGTTCTGCGCTTTAGTTTGGTAGTCTATTTAAGGCATCTCTTGTTCTAATTTTAGTAGTTCGACCAAGGTTGCTGCTTCTGATTAGTAGTTCATAAAGGATTCCTTCTCTCCAATTACTACCTTGCTCTCTCATCATGCACACCACGAAAAATTCAAGAAGAACCTTCTCAAATTAAGTAATTAGGGCTTCTTCGACTGCTTCTTAAAATTACCTTATGCAAAAGAAAAAGCCCAATTCAACACAATACAAATCACAGCTGTCGGAGATAGAAATAGCACACTAGTCTTGCTGTCATTATTGCTGATGAATGAGTCGCATGTGCCGCATTGTTGAGAAGATAATCAACTGTCGACGCAGCGATGTTAATTGCGTCTCAGTTAGACTACTGCGACCACAGCCAACAGAGATCACGTGACGGAGCAGTGACATGTAGAACGAATCACTGCTGACACTCCCATAATTACTGACTCTAAAATTAGGTAGGAATGTCGAGCGACTGACTCGCAGGCGGCAGCTCAAGTCAATACTGAAGGAAATGGAATCATTCGAAGCAGGCAGCAACTGGCATGCACACAATACGAAGATGCGTTTGTTATACTAGGACTGTAGTCCGAAAGCGTAGACCTCCGCCGAAATAAGTACAACTGGAAAACTAAACGGTAGACGGACAAACGGTCAAACGGCTGGCAAATAATCAAAAAATTACTCATTTGTTTACCTTGTGATATTCTTGTCCTCTTCTCCAAAGTTCGTGAAGATCGGTTGATAACATCTTGAGTTTCGTCTCTGACAGGCAGACACTTAACCCGTACTCAGAGTCCGTCCTCTAAGAAGGACACCCTATCTGCAGGTGTGGCAACGCAGCAATAAGCCTTCCAATAAGCCTTCAATGGTATCACTACCTGTTTTAATGAATGTGCGGCGAGGAGTACATTGAACCTTACTTTTGATGTGAAATCTCGAGAAGCACCGACCATGGGCGGGTTAACAGACAAACTGCACCACAAATATAATCTCCATGGCGGAGGTATTAACAGAAAACAGGTATTCAATTATCAAGTTCTTGGTGGTATCCGTTCTAGATGGTTAAGAAAGCAAAGCTGTTTGGAGCAGAGAGGAATTGACATTAGTTTGATATGAACGCGCTTACTAAAAAAGTGAGGTTTAGTTACCAGCTTCTAGACAGCATGGGCCTTAGATTGTATAGTTTGAATCAAAGGCGAGCTTGCTAAAAGAAAAAGAGTTTTACAGTTACTAGGTTTTCAATGTAGTTCATATATGATTCTGGAACAAAATGGAATCGTTCAAAGTAAATGGAAATTGGCAGTTGTTTGTTGTACAGGATAGCTGTTTAAAAAATGATGATTACTATTATTAAAATTTTTCAACACTGTTCCTACTAGATTGTGAAGAAAGTGAAGCCATTTAAAGAAGGAAGTAATTGAAACTCTTATACTAAACTACGAACTTGTTAAGACATTCTTCGACATAAAGACGAATGTAATCGGGAACTGGCAGCAGCTAGACAAAAAAGAGGCGCTTATTTAAATGCAAGTGGCATATTGTGACAGATATTTCCTGAATAAATACGCTAGGAAGTGACATCTTTTAGAGCAGAGATGAACTGGGCTTATTTTTGTGGAGTTACGTCCTCATTGCACCGAAGAAGAAAAAAAAAGAAAAAAGATTTCGTTTTTTAGAAGGCTGGTTTCAGGCTGCTAGAATCCATGCAAAATGAAAAGAAGCCCATCAAGGTTGGTGCTAACTACTTTCATTGCCATGCTGACTCTTATTTATTTTATCGTGAGATGAATGAAAAAGTATAGCTCTCAGACCGTCATTATTCTAGGAAAACGCTATTTCCTCAACTAAGAGATTATTGTACCCGATTGCAAACAATAACGGCAAAGAATTGACATTGGGGCCCATCATTTTGATGTTTTTAGCACCATTATGAAGTGAGAATGCATTATACCTGTCTATTTTACCATTTTCTCCATAGAAAGTATATATATACATATGTAAATAATTATTTAGATTTCTTATATAATCATATATGGATATACTGTATATCAATGGCAGAAATGCTGGCACTGTATTACTCAGCAGCGAGACTTCCCTCCTTTCCTTGGGATTAGAACGTCCGACTGCGTGATGACGACAGAGGCAACAACCCTATCTGCTGCACCAGTAGGATTATACAGTACTATGGTTATTTATTTAGCGTTTTTAGTACTATTAACGAGACATAATTACTTATATCTCTACTGTTGTTTGACACATTGTCAGTGTTATAAATTTCGTTACGTATATGAAATTTTCTTTAGTATTGTTATTTATATTGGCTCTGCGTGATTATAGCAATAATATTGGTACGGTTAAAGTTCCCGCTGTTATGCTTGATATGCAAAAAATAAGAAATTATAAGAGAGAATGAAAGCTTCTGAGAAAAAGATAATAGAAAAGAAAAACTACTGAGGCAGAAAAAATAAAGCAAAATGTAATAATAATATTGAAAATACTCGCAATTCAAAGAAAAGCATTAAGACAGTTGAGTTATTCGAAAATATCTTAAATTATTGTAATTGAAATGGAATGACATCGTCCCTAGAAAAAGTGTAATGTAGCTACAGAACTAAAATACTTTATAAGATCAGCCCTCATTTAATCTATATCTCCATGGCCATGACCTTTTCCCAATGATTTTAAAAGAGACATGTATTTTATGCAGGAATTTTGATATTTATTTTTTTTTAATCCCCTTCATCTGGGAACTTTTTGCTATTACGACTCCATCCTCATCAGCAACGGTTATTTTCTTTTAATTGACCTACCGACAAGAATATCTCCTTATAACGCTATTACTAAATATGCTCTTTTAAACCACATATGGAGCAACACAACATTTAATCAGCTAAAACGTTCCGGTGTAATATATGTCGATATTTCTCACCATTTACCGGCTTTTACAGTCTTTGATACTGTGCCGTGAATTGAGGAAGGCAGACTTTATGGTAATTTCTCTCATGACGCTAGCACCGGTAAGTTTATTGACAGAGTTGCACGCATAAACATTCCTGATGAATGTGTAGGTAACTCTTCTAACGAACTTGAGAATTTACTCAATAGAGTGTATATTGTGTACTACGAGTCCATGCTAATGTAATATACAAGAGATCTTATACAACTTTTCAGAATGTATTCAATGTTGTGATCAGAATGTAAAAGAGAGCTTTTTATTTGCATGAAATAGAGCTTCAAGTGATCCGCATAAAACTCGGAAAGTTTTGAATGACCTGCTATGCCGTGGTACACAGACACCGATCAACGAAATGCGAGTAGATGGTGATACTTTACGGGGAGTGCGATTATCGAATCATTTTAATGACTACTTCTCCTCTGTTGCGAACCTCCTTGTCCGGGATATTCCAGATAATTCTGTGCATTGTAATGTTTCTAGACCACGACTACAATATGAGAGGAATTTAGATCCAGTTACCACTGATGAAATAAGGGCAATAGTTGTGGTAATACAAGGAGAGAAGCATCATAAACGTGAACTACACACTTAACACTTCCTATTAATTTTACCGTACATCGTACGAAATCTTTGTGCTAATTTTAACAAATGTTTCGTTGTTGGAAGTTATCCAAATACTTTGAAAGTAGCTGGAGCTATCCCTTTATACAAGTCGCATAGTGCTAATGATGTTTATAATTTTAAACTGATTTCTACATTGTCATTTTTTAACAAACTGTTTGAGAAGCTTATCCATTTTCATTTAGTCCAATTTTTAGGCATGAATTCTGTACGTAGTGATAAGCAGTATGGTTATAGAAGAGGACGGAAGACAACACTAGCTATTTTTAATTTCATATCCAATTTCTAGTCTTCTTTTAAACACAAAAGCTTTACAATATTCCTGTTTTTAGATCTCGAGAAGGCGTTTGAAATGGTAAATAAAGATATTTCAATGAAAAGTTAGATTATTATGGAATTAAAGGATCTTTAAGCGGAATGATTACTGATTATTTATCGAATCGCACGCAATATGTGGCCATTGGCGAAGTAGAATCACAAACAAATAATGTAATATAGGTGTTCTCAAGGATGCGTCTTTGGCCCATTATTGTTTAATATGCACATCAAAGATACGGTACGTCATTTGATGGTGTGTCTTCACAACTGTTTACAGATGATGCCGTGTTTTATATACATGACTATTGTTTTGATGCGGCAGTTGCAAAATTACGAAGTTTTATTAATGTTTTATTACAGTGGCTCATCTTAAACAAACTAACCACTATTGCACGCATAACAAAACTCATGCTTTTCCCTTCAAACGAAATCGTAACAATGCCTAACGTGTATTAATTGGCGAGCAGCTCGAGTGTGTGGAGTCTTTTCGTTACCTAGGAGTTATTATTGATAATAAAGTTGGTTTTTCTCCCTATATATATCTAGTATTCGAAAAACTTTACAAAACCGAAGGCACCATTTACGCGGCATCAAAATTTTTATCTCGAGAAGCATTAGTTTCATTGTGTTATTCACTGTTTTATTCTCAAGTGTCAAATGCTATAATAATATGGTGTGGTGTGAGGGAAAACGTAAAGAAGCGATTGATGACAATAACGAATGATGTTCTTAGAATCATATTGAGTGTAAGGAGGAACGATAATAACGTGCCTTTGATGCGCACTAATACCATGTATGCAAAGCACTTCAGGATTACTGAAGTTTAAAGATGTGGATCGATACTTAAGTATTATTGAAATTTATTCGTTCGGCAATAACTGGTGAAACACATCATTGCTTTGGCGCGCATTTCCTCCCACTGCTGCCAGGCGCTCACCACCATACGAGAAACAATAGATTTAACCTACCGTCAGTTCGACTGGAAGTAGAAAAATCGTCCACCGCTTTTTGTTATATAACTGGCGCACTGTAAATCGTCAGATTTGATACATAATTTTATGACAATGTTGGACATAGGTGTATATTTTACAAAGTTCTGCAGCCTATTTACAAAACTTAATTTTTGAGTATAACAACATATTTTACCGATATATGCAGTCATAGTTGTGGATGTATAAATTGAGCTAAATATGAGCGTATTGTCTTCAATCGCTGTTTCGTTAGTCTTCTTCAGACTAAATTTTCATCGAAATATTGTGATCATTCTAACGAACTGAATGGTTCTACTCCACGTCCAGGCCTAATTTTCTTGAAATTTCTTACGCTAAATGGATGAGTTAGACCCCTTGCGTTGACCATATTGGATGGAATATTATGCATTTTATCTAATGACATAATAATCATCAAATGTCTTACATTCACTGAAAAGATATTCCAGTTATATTCAGGTCCCTTGGAATGGTGCCAAAGTATACCATGAAGATGTTTGCTGCGAAACAATTTTGAAAAGAAAAATTGTACAGGCATCTCGTGCAATCGGATCAGAAAAAAACTGGGCTATTGGGTAAAATTAAATTACGTCCAGAATAATATTATTTAGCACCGATATGATCTATCTTTCACCCTACAGTACACTTGCAATTGTATCAGGCAAAACTGTGCTATGTATGACACTGCACATCCAAGAATCTCCATAATAAATAATTTATTACACCCCCAAGATACCGGGATGCCTGGGCATGCGTGCCGGTCGCCGTAGATATTCCGCGAAATAGCATCATAAGTACCGCTATTCTATCTTGTTTATCTTAGAAGGAAATTTTGGCTGGTGCCCCAAATTTTTGTGGCACATTACAGAGGCTATATGAGCCATTCCCTGGCCCGAAGGGTTGGTTTAATGAGCTCCGGGGGCGAGCGTGCCCCCGAGAGATATGTTCATTGATCACCTTCTTACGGCGTGATCGCCGAGTTTCTATTGACTCTTCAGGAGCTGCGGCAGCAAGAAAACGTTTGAGCATTAGTCCATGGACACAAGGGTTTTGATGGGAGATGTCAGTGACTACCTGTTGTGACGTCATATAGTCGTGACCAGGCTTCATTTCCGACGCTTGAGTTGAGCTATCTGGATACACAACCTGTTGATGGGTAATGTTAGTGACTACCTGTTGTGACGTCACACAACCGTGAACGGACTTTATTCCTGCATTTGAGTAAAGTATCCTGGATACATGGCCTGTTGATGGTGGCGACTTTAAAATTTTTCTATGCAATCAAGCCGAATTGATCGCTTAATAAGGCCAAATTCTGCCCTTCTTTACAAGCGCATTGAGGTTTATATACCGCATATCATTTTCAATGTGATGGAAATAAACAGCATTAGTCTCATCAAGCTGTACCAGGTTCTACTATACGTCGCTAGTAAGGCTCTCATTTAATCGGACTACAATAGGACCCTGAGCCCTTTAGCAGCTGAACAGAACGTGGTATTAACAGGGTTGCATACAGGCGCTCAGTGCACATCAAAGTTGATCAGCGAGTCAGAATGAATAGATAATTTTTAAAAATTTTCAACCTTGCCCCCAGTAAGTCGAAATGAATCCGTAGTTTTTTTAGATTTTCAACTTTGTCCCAAATTATTTTCAATAAAAAATAAACCCAAGCACTTGCGGATTTTTTCAAGCATCAAAGGGCGTCAATGCGGCGACGTTAAACCAGAAGCTCGTTGATGATTATTTGACTTACGCAAAGCTTCAGTGTAAGACTAACAAGTAGCATTAAACTTTCCGACTTTTCCGTTTACGTAAGCTAATCAATAGGGCGTAACTAAGCTGTAGTTTTTCTGGGTGCCGAGCATCGATATTAACAGAACTCTTACAATTTCGTGCATCAAAGCAAGTCAAGCTTGATCCTTCTCAAAGCCAGAGCGATCGCACTCACCAGGGCTGCAGCAGAGATTAGCCAAAGCATTTTTGCTTCAAAGCGATGGTGAAGCTTGTGATGTTCACCTACACGATTACGGCCAGGCTTTGTATGCGGCACGTGCTGGCCAAATATTACGGGATTATGCGCTCGATATGTTGGAGCTGGAAGTCTTGTTACTGTATATGTTGGTGTGGCATAATGCTGGATAAGTTCTACGTATGTTAGAGGGAGAAGTCATGCATGTTATTATGTATGTTCCATGTGGCATTATGCGGCACAAGTTCTACGTATGTTGGAGGTAGAAGTCATGTTACTATGCATATTAGTACAGCATTATGCATGATGAACACCTTCTACGTATGTTGGAGGTGGAAGTCATGTTACTAAATTTGTAGTGTATGTTATTGAGGCATTATGTTCCATTAGTTCTTTTTATGTTGGTAGTGGAAGTGCCATGACCAGTCATTACGCTGAATACCGAGTATGATGGTGATACGGGACAGGTTATTGGTCAGTTTGAAAAATACCACGTATGTTGGAAGTGCAACTGATACAATCAATGGGTCACTATATTCAACGTGTTAATGGTGGCATTCATGTTACGGGTAACTGTAGTAACATTATTGGGGGTACAGCTGAGTAAAACAGCAGCTGCGAATTAACTAAAGTTTACCGTTCTCAGAAAATAAGAACAAGACTGCCGGTCTAAAATTGATATAATAATTTCTCTCGCCGGCTGAGAACTTAAGAACTGCAACTAATTCACTGTCGGACTCTGATTTTAGCCGTGCTATAATTAACACTTGGCTGGCATTTCGATTTTTTTAGATATTCACACTTGTCATTCTCATAACGGTAGCCTTTTATAAAGCGGATACAAATGATGTCATGCAGCGGACTTTCTGCAAGAATAGCACGGATGAGCTGCAAGAAACAGTCCTGGATTCATGAAACTGGGACCTGATAGGCCAGAAAGAATTTTTCGGATTTAGAATAACAAAGTAGATCCTACGAGAAGATAGTTAAAATTTCAGCCCTACAATGCAACAGTACATTACGTCAGCAAGAAGACTGCTCTCCATAATTACAGGCAATTCTTAAGCCGAGTGCACACGTCATTCATTCATTCACTCATCCGCTCGTCTGCATGTTTTCTGGTCTTGGTGTCAGCCCAACATTGTGTAAGCCGCACAAAAGGTTACTAAAATGTTAACCGTTAAATCAGTGTCCTCTGCAAGTGTCACTAAACATGTTAAGGATATCTCTTCAAATGAAGAGTAAGATAAAATACAGAAAACAGTGTGTTTTTTGCTGTTTCTGATACACGGGAACACATCCGGATAAGTGGATGAGCAAACGCGTTGATAGGAATGATGCGAGAACTTGCCCTATTGAGGAAGTTTTAACACCCTGCACCCTAGCGTGGATGATTCCTTACTGTTTAAAGTTTATTTCCGAGGACTTTTTAAATTCAGAGGAGAGAAAAAATGATGATGCAAACCTGTTATTTTACACGCCATGTGACTGAAGTGCGATGCTTTTGCGTTAAGGTGTTTTAACGATGCACAGCGAAACAGCGGAAAGTGCAGACTTTACGGAACAAAATATTCACATTCTAGAGTAAAGAGACGATTCTAGTGTGCAAAGAATCAGCATTTCGGCGTTAAGGAGGCGTGAAGGGCTCACGTTAAGACGTAGACGTAAAAGGTTCACGTTAAGGGTTCACTTTAAGGCGTAAAGAGTTTACGTTACGCTAAGACGTAAAAGGTCAACGCTAAGGCGTAAAGAGCTCACATTGCGTGTGAAAGGTCTACGTTAATACATGAAAGGTCTACTTAAGGGCATAAAGAGTTCACGTTAAGGCGTAAAGAGTTCACGTTCAGTCGTAAAGAGTTCATGTTAAGGCGTAAAGAGTTCACGTTAAGGCGTAAAGAGTTTACGTTCAGGCGTAAAGAGTTCATGTTAAAGCGCAATAGGTTAACGATAATGCATTCTGTATTCAAGTTAAAGAGCAAAAAATTCAAGTTCCTCTCTTCACGTTCTGAGGAATAACGTTTGACTTTCGGTTCAAAGGGTTCAAGTTACCCCACACAATGTTCACACTCGGCCATAAAGGTTAAACGTACGAGATGCGCAGAGTTTCTCGATGCCGAAATAGGCCAGCAAGTAAGCAAGGCTTTGGTGCAGCCTGTGACACGTGAGCTGCGAGGAAAAGCGCCTTGCAAGGCTGAGATTTAATTGAATAAATTGAGCGGCAGTGTTCGGTGTCAGCAGGTGGGGCGCTGCTGGGCCTCGCCTCGCAACGGAAGGTTGGGAAACGCTAACAATTTAACGCCCTTCTTAAATACAAATTTTCTTTACAGCGACACCAGTCGAAATAAACCAGATGCTCCCAGTGGGTAGTTACCCATTGCAAGGTAGGCTTAAACACGCTTTTGTATCAGTGAATGCCTGAAATTAACTAAATATTATCACTTGTTAGGTAAAAACTAATCCTTAACATTCCCAGTACGAATAATATCGCCAGACTCGGTGCTGTTTAATACTTGTTCGTGATCCATGTTAGTGTGTACCATTTGCTGTCTGTTTAAACAATGATTTCAAAGCAATAACGCTATTTAAAATTTGCCAAAGGGTCAGCGTTAGTGTTTAGCGTTCAGTGTTCTTATATGAATAACTTTTCTGTAGAAACAAAGCTGACAATAAATTACAAATGGTTCCAGCTAGTATTTAATTCTTGCGTTCTCAGTATAATAACTTTCACAGCTCTAGCTTTATCTATGGCAATCCCACTCGCCTGAAGCCTCAGGCAAAAACGTTGGTTCGCCACTCTGAAATGCGTTGCAGGTGTTAAATGCAACCCAAGTAAGCTTGAAACGGCTGGAAAAGCCGATTTAAGGACCTTGATTCAAATTTCGACTATCTCATGGGCGACTGGTTCAGGGTCAAGCGGAAATACTTGTCTCATATTAGAACGAAGTGTGCAACACGGGGCATAGACTGGCCACATTTGCTTATGTTTCATTTCAAGATCTGGCCATTATATTTGTTTATCCTTGCTTTTACAGATGCAAGTAAGTACGATATTAGTCCAATAAACTAAACTGTAATATGAAACGTGCTTAATATCTTGCTGATGCTGAAATGTATTTATTATGAAAGAAATGGCAAAAGGATTTTCATGTGCTGCCATTGCAAGAATTTTAGGTCTACATGTTAAGACAGTTCAAAGATTCTTGAATGATTCTTCCAATCGAAAGCAAAAGTCTGATAAAGGGAAACTTGAAAGTCTTGATCTTGCGACTTCTAAGGATAGGTAGCGTCACGTGAAGAAGTGTCTCGGAAGCAGCAATGTTTGAAAACCCAGGTCTTCCCAATGTCTCTGATTCCGTTCAAGACCGCACGTTGCATTGCAGAAGGAAGAGATTTAACTGAGCTTGTATAAACATGAAACAGTACACCGGTATGCAGTTTGCTTTCTTCACAGAAGAGCTCAGAGCCGCTTGGATAGCCCTGATAGGTACGCCATAGGATTAAGGGGAAATCACATCACTGTTTTCGTCGCCACCGAGGTAGAGGTGGAGCAATGTTGTGGGCAGGCATAACTAATAGTGAAATTGACTACTCCATCTTATTTGCAGAAAGAGTAAAGAGCAATTGGAGTAAAGAGCAATTAGGTTAGTTATTGCCAGCTTTTGAGTGAAATTCTTTTTCTATTGGTTGATATGCAAAGTTTATCTCTTTATAAAAAGCCTATGTTCATGCAGGATAATGCTCCTGCTTATTCCGTAAGAGCAACAAAGGAGTATATGGATTCTCTAGGATTCAAAGATGAAAGGTTCGTGGTGTGGCAGCCAACATTTCCAGATCTGAATCCCATTGAAAAGTCTTAGGCCATCATCAATAGGAAAATCTTCGCTGATAATAAGCAATGCACTTGGAAATAGGAATTGTGGCATACCGTGTAAACTGCTTCGAAGTCTGTAGGAGCTACAACAATGAAAAATTTGACATGTTTTGTGAATAAATGCAGTTATGACGTCATCCGATGTACAGGCCGTTATACTAAAAATTACCTCTGCTTCATCGTAGTTCAATAAACCTCTTCATAAAATTTGTTCTTTGTTACGTATTTGACTAGTTGATCAACTCTGCATTAGTATCCTTTTTGAATTGAAACTTTTTTTCCTGAGACCAAATTTCGTGGTTCAATAATTAATCTGTTGTAATTGGAAAAATTACTAATTATTTGTTGTTTTGATTGCTAGACTTGTAAATAATAATATTGCAAAGTTACCATGAGCTTTAGACACGTACTCTTCAAATTTTCAGCAATTATTTACTCGAAAAAGAAGTTTTTAATACAAATAAATAGCTGAAGTATTACCGTGCGTGGCACAGCATAGATGTGAAAACTTTTAAGACTAGGCATGGCTTAGATCAATTTTCATGAGCCAATCGAACTACCCTAAAATAATCTTTTTGTGCAATAGATGTTATAGACTATAGACTACTAAACAGTTTCTTAACTTCGCCGACAGCTCCAGCCAAAATTGGCTACTGTTTAGCCAAAGTAGGCTACTGATTATTACATTATGCCAGACAACGGCAGGCGTCTCAGCAGTGAGTATACTCGACGTACTGGACTATTTGTAGTACCTACTCATGTTTCAACTGAGCGAAGGCGCTACAGGAAACTCCCGCCAGAATTGACTGCAAGCTCCCCAGACTACTAGTGCAGTATAGCTAAATTACTCATTACAGGGGTTGTCTCTTGGGCAAAATAAACTTTTTTTTGGCGAAAATTACGAGCACCCCTCTATTTTTTTTTTTTTTGCTCTTGAATAAGTCCATTTAAAGGTCACAAATTTCGTAATTTGATGAGTTTTAACATACACTCTGATAAGTAAAAAATTGAACTTATAACATGAAAGTGAAAACTTCAATTCCGCTAAGAAGTGAATCATTCTATTACTATCTCGTTGCAACGATGTTATTAGCCGGAAATTCAACAATGCGAAAAAAGTGTTCTAGAAACGAGTTGATTTACTAGGTACTGAGTAATGTAGGAAATTAATTGCATTCCTCTTTCTCTGTCGACAAAGTCTTTCGGAGCAACACTCGAGCTGCGGCTGAACCAAATTTCTTTACGTACACTAGGGAGGGCAAAATGTTAAACTCATCAGTTCGATGTTTTATAACGCAATCAGTGTTGACATGGAATTCAAAGTCAGAATTTGTGTCCGGCTGTGAACTCGCTCCAATCAACCATAAATAAATTTTAGTCATTCTTCTTAGCACTGGGTTGAGCTTCCTGGGGCCTTCCTCCATTTAGGTTTCATTATCTGTCTGTTCATAGAAGCCCAGGCGTAGTTCTGTAATAATCATAATGGTTAATCCAATCAACACAGAATTTATCGGGATGAACAGAAGCACCAACGTGGCCTCAATCTTTTGTACAAAAACAACGTTAGGAAAGCGAACGTATCATTGTCAGTTTTTTACATGTACAAAAGGCTCGGTTAAAAAACGATTGCAATAAAGTCAGAGAAAATTTATCGAGGTTTGATTGAAAACATCACAGACAGGACAGAAAAAAGTATAAAAAAAGAGAGCTTGACAGCAGCACACTTTTTTCTGCGTTAGATGAAGTTTGGGAATTTGGAAGAATTTATCATGCGTATAATTTTTGAACTTCGCTTGAAGCTGAAAAAGTGGGGGTCAACTCTGATGTTTTTGCTATTTGCATTTTTTATTTTTTGTAATAATTTTAATGAATGCTTTGATTTTCATTGACTTTAATCCCAAACATTATTCACAATTTTAATTTCTGTACTTGAGTAGCAAATAAGGATAAAATAAAACATACGTGAAAGCATTGTTTTTTTAACAATAAGCGTGGCCATGCTCATAGCTCTTCCTTACCGCTCGCAAAAGCAACATCAAATTCTACTTTCCCGATCATGGTGTTAACTGCTGATTTCAACGCACAAGAATCGGCATTTTCCCCAATGTTTTCATCAGTCGTGGCAGTTGAAGGTTTTCCGTTGGAGAGCTCATCTCCAATCCAGTCTCGGGTTTCTGATAAAGCCTAATATCACCTGAAAACTGGCGCCTTTGATAAACCACTTTATCCACCGGCCTGTTAAAGTTTTCTAAAAGCTGCAGTCGCACTTTCACCCAGTCTGAAGGAAAACTCTTCACTGTACATAGTTATCCATTGTTGTCCCTCATATTTAAAACTGGGTTGAAATTTCCGGATTCAAAAACAATTGCTATGGACCATGGACCGACTCTTATCGATTGTCGCTGAACTAGATGCCGCCTGCTTCCCATCCAAACAGCAAGCCACTTTTACTTCTAGATGTCACACAGCTTCACCCATCACATCACTTTATTGACACACCTATTATTAAATCACCCATCCACCTATACTACTAAGTACACACTCAAAGGCTCTAGAAATAGTTCAACCCACTGGGAATCTAATTATCAAGATATAAACGCTTCATCGTTACCTCAATCATAGCAGAAACACTAACGTTTCAGATCACTAGATATTCATCATCAAGGTTCTGAAGACACAGCAGTTTAATAGAAAAAATACTTAAGAAAAAGACACTGAATCTTTCCAAGATATCGCTGATAAAAATGGAATAACTTGTGATTTTCAATAATAATTTTGATAGATTTTTTATTGATTTGATTCACATATATGTACCTTTCTAAACAATTTGTTGATAACGAGAAGCTGATAGTGGATTTTTCGTTTTCCGAAACGTTTGCTTTTAGCGACAATTGTGCAGAGATTGGTGCTTTTCTTAGCCTGACAAGCACACTTAAATTTATAACTACATCATATTATATGTTCGAATGATATGAGTATATCAGGCGAGGCTAGCTCGCAAGCTATGAGTCAGGTAAACTGTAAAAACACGAGCAAAGATTTGCTAGGCGATTAAGCCAGGCAGGTTTCGAGTTAACAACTAAGAAATATATCACGATAAGGCCCCCACTGCTATCGTACAAAGTACAACACTTACCTGTACTAGGGCAGAATTTCCTCATTATCATAAGGGCGCGCCAGGTGGCATAAGGAGCGTGACCGGAGTGCTATGGATCCTGAAGGCTTATTAGTTAGTCTGCTCTGTACAATAAGCTGTAGGTATCCAGGCGTTCAGCTTTGCCATTCATGTAGTACTATGACGTCATCATTGCGTTTAGGGACATTGCAGCGGTACGTTTAAACCTTCGGTAAATTTTAGAGGTAATTTCACGAGTTAGCTACAGGAGCTGTTTCTCTTCGCTGTTTGAACGGAAACTGACGTATTAACTCACTACAGTGACGTGGCAGTTTGCTGTTTTGGGCAACTTCACAGCTAGCCAGAATCATTTATCCGCAGATGGACCGTTTCTGTCATATTACGAAGCTGTGCTTCCATATCTACGACAGTCTAGCATCCATTACCTACAAGCAGTACCCATTTTCCAGAGAGATGTATCCAGTCCTGATGCAAAGCGGTTTCCAGATCTGTGTCAGGATAGCCTCCGTTACCTGCCGTAAGCACTAATACTCCAAGCGAATTTTTTTCCAGTTACAAAGCTCTACTTCTTAACTCTCTTCAGCCCTGTCTTCAGGTCTTGCCGGAAGTACCCGCAATCCAGGAAGAGACTTTTCCTATTTCACTACAAAATTATGCTTCAAAACTGGTGTCAATTCTAAAAAGTCATGGTTTGCTTTTCTGCGCAGTCTTAAAATGAAACTCACAACCAGAACCGTCACAAATGAAAGCATTTTAACGTAAATGAGGTCGTACGGGCAATATTTAAACTCTACCCCCATTTTCCGCTGTACGCCAACATGTGGAAGGTCGTGGCTCCCCTGGTCCGATTAGATAATGTTAAAACACTAGCACTTGGCAGTGTTTCATGTCTTAGGCTTCTGGAATCGTTTTACGTATTTCCGTGGAAACCCGCTTTAAACAACCAAAAATAGTGCTCACCCGTTTTTTTTTTGCTAATCATTCGTGCGTTTTAGTTATTTTTATTCAAATTTACATTAAATTTGCCCGGTATACGACATTAACTGTGAAGTTCAATTGTATTTTTGTATATATGCAGATGTACTTAAGATAGGCGAAAACCTGAAACGTTTACTGATTTTAGTCTTTTGATGATTTTTGTTTTACCAATTATTACCTCCGCCAAGGAGGTTATGTTTTCCCCGTGTTTGCCTGTCTGTCTCTTTGTCTGTTAGTTTGTTTGTCTGTCTGTCAC
>LQNS02278100.1:19256129-19278937 GCA_001587735.2 Parhyale hawaiensis
TTATCGAAAGCTTTAAAAGTAATTTTCAAACAAGCAAATGTTTCTTCAATTTTGATTCATTGTCCGCTGGGTTGACTCCAACTACAGCACATAGATGCACCGGGGCGGCAGGAACCTCCTGCGCAAGGGCTTCAAAGGTGGCACATCTGCGTGGTAGATGGTGAAAACTCAGCAAACGACGATAATTAAATTTTGACTTTTAAAGCTTCGATAACGCGGTATCATAACTACATCTTAGAGTGATATCCAACCAAAATTTTCGGAAAATCTGAACATCTTCAAATTCAACCATCTTTGATCCTCCCACCTGATGAGCCGAGGTACGGCGAAACGCGTCGTGGGTAAGGAAATTTCAAATTGTGCTTCTCATCGTATTCTTCATTATATATATATATATAAACACACGACGGTTATTCTTAGTATTAGATGTATAGATGACGATTAGAAACAGTTGAAGAAATTTTGGTACCCACGACGCGGGTTTCGCTGTTCTCCAGCTCATCAGGTGGGAGGATCAAAGTTTGTAATTTTAGTTCTGAAAATCTTGCGAAATTTAGAGAGGTTATCATAGGGAGTTGTAACTATGATACCGGCTGTTCCAGAAGAATAAATGAAATGTCCAAACAAGTAAATGTTTCGTCAATTTTCAACTACAGCCCGCTGCGTTGACTCCAATTACTGCACGTTGCAGACACGCAGATGTACCGAGAGCGACAGTTCTCACCCTGTCGAAGGTAAAAGACCGGCACATAAGCATGGCAGTCTTCGTAGTAATACAAATCCCACAATTGTCGAAAACACACTAAACAATAGCTGAGAGTTAACTTGAAGCGTTGGTAGGCCTCTGGTGATGGTAATAAAACTCGTGAAGATGCAGCATCCATATAGAACATTTCCAGTTTTCCGCCGCCTGCTGCACATATTGAATTAACTTGCCATGGCCAGAGGCCTACCAACGCTTCAAGTTAACTTTCAGCTATTGTTTAGTGTGTTTTCGACAATTGTGGGATTTTTATTTGTATTAAAGTTTAAACGATTTCATTTTGTACCTGTTCGATTTTCAATGTCGGAAATGAAAGAAAATGATTTATGAAACCAAAATTTACGTCTACGAGCGATTGTAACAAGATCAACTTTATAACCTTTTTGTAAAAATCCTAAGCACCGTGTGGATTGAATGTGTGCATTGTTTTCGTATTTTATTTAAACACACTGAATTTGGTCATAAATTCCTAATAATGACCGTTTTGTATGATTTATATTCTCAGGTGTTTGTTCGTTTGCTTATTCATTAACAGTCTATTTTCTGCCACATCTAAAGCATTAACATAAATACGTGTAACCAGTCGATCAGTATCCTGAAAAGCCTTGGGGTTGATTATCCATAGTTGCTATTAAAATTAATCATAGCATAACTAATAGGAAAATAAACAAACTTGGAGCACCTAAACCAGCTAAATAGAAATATAATTGAAATTCACAACGTCATAAATATTTAAATGAGATATCATATGCAACAACATACTAGTGCACTCAGTGTAGACCGATTTTTGCTCACCTGCAGCTCTCACTTTACAGTGTTGTCTGTACGCCGTCCCTGAGCTACGTAAAGATGAGTTGTTTACTAGACCTGATTCCAGGAAACTTCATCTTGCCAATGGAATTCTGGAAGCGGCAAAACAACATAGATAATCACACTTTGCGCTGTGTCACACAGCTACTTCACTGCAAAGGGCTGAGTTCTTTTTAGCAACAGAGCTCATTTCGCACAAGGGAGTAAGTTTTTCTTTTTGTGTGACGTTGGATTAACCGTTTAGGAAGTGAAGGTTTTTTGCTAAACCCGCAGCTTGCCTGGGGGCGGTTCCAGGGAAAAGTCCTTCGCTGCTGATGAGGTTTGGTGGGTTTTCTGTTCCAGGCTCATCAGCTCTACGCCGACCGGCAGTTAATTTTCTGCCACTTTACCTCTTATCGGAGACAACCAATGAAAATTCTCACCAAAAATGGGACAAAAACCGCTATATTTATGAGTCTTCGGGCACGGGCTCATTACCCTCTGTTGGAAAATAGCGAGAAAATTATAGCGATGGAAACTTGAGGAAATAGAAAGCTTGCCGTGTCAACAATTTAAACTGGAAGACAGCTTCAATATGTGCCCATAAAATGGAGATTTGTGTCACTGATTCGTGTTAATTATAAATGAATGTAAACTTCAAAAAGTAAGAGAGTTGAAATTCTTACATTACTTCTGGCGTCAACAGTTTTAACCGAAATATCATGATATATACACATATGTATGTATTTTTGTAAGTTTGATTGAAGACCTGGAAATTCTTGCAGTTTGTTAGTTCTCATCCATTTCCACAATTTTTCGGATTTTTTTTCTGTGAAGGAGAAAAATTTATCAAAAGGTCGCAAAGAGTCAAGATTTCATTTATATTACATACAAGTGGTTACACGGACGTTTCGAATGCACAAACAATGATCTTCAGGATGTACTGCTTTCTCATTGAAAAATGTAATCTGATTTCAAACTTTGGAATTTTATAGTTCTCCAAAGGCTGCGCAAAGACAACGTAAAACTAAAAAAGTGCGCACAGGGCCTACTCTACCTGTCGCTCTATAGCCGTAGCTGTTGTATAGAAGGAAGCTCATCAGTCTACAATGTTATTATAATAACACAAGGAATAACACAATTAATTGATAGCATTAAACCGGACTTCATGCCTGCTGTTTATTTCTATTCAACGCAGAGGTAGACGGATGAGTTCCACCTCCGGATAATTACAGGGGTTGCTGGCACCAACAGCTATTGTATATTCACCTCCGCCAAGGAGGTTATGTTTTCGTCGTGTTTGTCTGTCTGTCTGTCTGTTTGGCTGTTTGTCTGTCTGTCCCCAAGATAACTCAAAAAGTTCTGCACCGATTTGGACAAAATTTACAGGGATTGTTAGGTATGTTAAGAGGATCGGATGATTAACTTTTGGTGAAGATATGTCCATGCGTTTGTTTGTTTGTCGGCCTCATTTTTCTCAATGCCATAACTCAAAAAGTTATGGATGGATTTTTATGAAATTAACATGAGTTGTTAGGTATATAACAATAAGTAAATGACCAAATTTTGGTAATGATCTATTTGTTCGTTCGTTTGTCACTGTTTTTAATTTTATGCTTGTTAGCACAATAACTCAAAAAATAGTGAATGGATGTTCATGAAATATATAGGGGTTGTTAATAATGTTAAAAGACATTAATGATCAAATTTTGCTGCAGATCGGTTTGTTCGTTTGACTCATGTTTGTTTTAACGTTTGTTAGCAGTATAACTCAAAAAGTTATGAACGGATCTTCAAGAAAATTGCACAAGCTGTTATTACTATCAAAAGACACAATTGAACAGATTTTGGAGTTTATACAAAGAAAATTATTGTTTTAGAGCCAATTTGAATTTGTTGCTACCGTTGCCTCGTTTGGCGGAGGCATGCGCACTCAAAGTACTCTAGTATAATATGTGTGTGTTTCAGAATATAGGAACGCCCCCAAAAAGATTGAAGCTGCAATTTTCAGCCTTAGCAGTTTAAGCTAAAATACAAAAGATCAAGCACATAATGGTGGAGTTACTACGAACACAATTTTACTTGTTGATACTTTTATGAATAGAACTTATTGTGTTATCAGTTGACGTCAGCATGCATTCGAAAGCTCAAAATGGATAAAAATAGGCACTTTAGTGAAAGTAATGAATGTGATGTCAACATGCTAACAAGAATTCATGCCCTAGAAATCAACATCCATTATTACCAAGAAATGAGCATATTTTTGTGCGTAATTTAGGTAATTAGGCATGTTAAATAGTGTACATTGTAAAGGAAATGCTTGGGTTCTGGCATCAACAGGTTAAAGTTTCAGAAAGCGGAGGTTCGACTGGAAGCCTAGTCTAAAAAAGAAGCATAGAATACAGTGGCTAATGATACATGTGGTGATTGAAAGCAGTGAGGCATGCTACTAATGCACTGAACGAGTAAGAAATGGATGAGTATAAGAAAAAACTTGAATGAAAGCACTTGTGGTATTCAGTATAACAAAAAATGAAACTTGTTTATTCTTTTTGAATAATGGAGACATAGCCTTTCACCAAAAAATAAAGAAATAAAAAAAGGCTACAGATAAGCTGTATATGAAAGGAATGGAGGCCTAGTCTTTAATTTTAGCATAAATTAATATACAGTAGGTGCCACTGATGGAGATCAAGTTTGAAAAATACTCATGGCACATTGTTGATGTTGTACAGGAAGACACTTACAGGAAAGGTATTTAATACAAATGGGCAAATAGAGGACATAAGTGATTTAAAAAAAAAACACTTGATTTTTTATTTTATTCATTAATGATTTAGAATACCGATTGCTCAAGAGAAGTCGTATGTTAATGATAGTGTATAGTATTATTCGTAGCATATTTTACAACGTCTATTATCGTCAACTTTTTAACAGTTTTCAGTGCTTCTCTAAAATTCATTCCCGAGCGGATTTCGAAAGTGACAATGCGTCCTTCCTGCGCGACATCAATGGTTAAGCTGCCAAATGCTGGGCATCTAGTAAAGCGTAGGTAATTTTGACGTTATGAGCTTTGAAACCAAATCTCATTAGCTTGACATATCTATAGCTTCAGCTAGGAGCGCTCGATGCACCTCTTTGGATCGAATTTCAGGAGCTATGCCCAAGCTGATTACGTTTAGGTGGCAGACAACTACACCTGGCATTCGAAGATGGTGTACCTGCATGGCTGTCCGGCGAACAACGACGTAAAACTTATTGCGATATAAAGAAGCAAAACCAACATTCAGAAGTGAATCTTGCCACAGGACACAGGTAGCTAATAAGCAAAGTTTTCAACCTCGCTTTGCCGCGACAATGAAAATTGCCGAAATGAGAAAATATCAGTAACCTATCTTCTTTATTTCCAAAATAGTCATTAAAACAAAATTCATATCACTTATTCGCGTCTCACGATTCTTTGCCCTGTTTGACAACAAGAACAAATGATATATTACTTATGATATTTATTTATGCCCGAATAGTTTCAAACCACCGTTATAAACGCTACGTAGATAATACTTTCCTTATTTTCAAAGACCCAGCTGATTTTGATTTATTTCGACAATATCTACATAGTAAGCATCACAACATAACTAATGAAACGATTCTATTGCATTTTTAGATACCCTAGTCACAAAGCAGGACTCAAACCTAACCAATAAAGTCTACAGGAAGCTGACATTCTCAGGCCTTGGATCTAACTTCTTTAGTGGGTGCTACGATCAATTTTAAATAAATGCTGTAAAAACTCTACTATATAGGGCATATCATGTATTCTCCTCGTATCTAGCACTCTCCGATGAAATAGATTTTCTCCGAACCTTTTCAAGAATAATGACTAGCCACACCACCTTCTAGATCACTACTGCAAACTATGTCTTGACAAACTATTCGATCCGGGTATAACTAAAGGACCGTTCGTAAATTAGACTTTTTCTATTCCCTCCAATACTAAAGCAAAACCACTATTGATAAAGTCAATTCCCTGAAAGCTTTTCTCTCCGAGGCCTACCCGCACACAAACTTTAGGTTCACTTACAAAAATACATTTACGTTATTATCCTATTTTAAATTCAAAGATAAACCTCTCACAAACCTTCGGTCCAGTGCTGTTTACGTCATTTCTTGCACGAGCTGCTCAGCTCTGTACTACGGCAGCACTGGATAGCATTTCAAAGCCCGCGTTGACCAACATTTAGGTATATCAAGCAGAACAGGTTTACCACTAGCAAAATCTGCACATTCAGCTCCCCGTCTTCATGCAGAGCAAAACAACCATCCAATTAGCAGGAAAGACTTCTCTATCATAGCTTATTCTAATCCACTAGAAGTCACAACTCTAGAATCACTATATATCCATAAAACAAAACCTAGCCTCAATGTAATGATTTCAGCCGTACCACTCGTCACGATTCATGACTGACGCTTTTGCCTCCGACTGTACTTGCCCGCTTCCCATACCGTCTGACGCTTATATAAAGACCCTCGTTGCGCACTATAGTCATTTGCTTTTTGGGTCCCCCCAGGATGACACTTGTCCAGACTTAGTTCGTGCATAATAAAATATTCTTTTTAGTCATCCTTTGTAGGTTATAATTTTTCAATTTCTGAAGATGGGAATTTAACTTCCCAAAACGTTAGGTTTTTATGAAAATTGTTGACACTACGGTATATTCATTTCATTATATTAGCCTTAGTTCAATTTATTTATGGCTCTCTTTGTGTAAATGAGCTTTGTTAAAATTGATATTAAAAACAAAGGTCACCGAAAGAGCCTTTTCTACTCATCGGTCCAGAAAACAGCAACCGCATAGACGGACGAGTTTTCGGGGTGGGAAAAAACCGCTAGTACCTCACAGTTCTCGAATTTTTGGTCTTGACGTGAAACTCAAACGAAGGCGCGGGCAGCCGACACAAACTTCGCAGTCTCTCCTTTGCACCCCCCAGCCTTCGGCGGCCGGGCGGATCTCGCGAATTTGTTTTTTCTTGGTCGAGTGGCGTAAACAAGCAGTAGAAACCACTGGTATGGGACTCGCAAAAAATGTAAGCTTTATGTAGTACGCACAGCTTGTGACTACTTTTATCTATTAAAACTCTTTAAAAAAGACATACATATATGCAGTTAGCTGTTTCTATGGTTGTTTAATTTTTTGCTAATTTATTTTGCTGCCCATTTCTGTCGCACTTTAAAGAAACAGGTGAAAGTTAGGTCAGGTTGGAGATTGTGGCTATCCTGCCCTGAACACCAAATGGAGAAATTTTTAGCTAAGTTGTAATTGATTGCAAAAGTATGGAAGCCACAAATTTGGATAAACTTCTTGCTCTGACAACGTTGACATCGAAGTGATGCTGCCCGAATAGCTGCCTATGGGCAAACAACGTGGTCCTGTCGAAAGTTCTGCTGTTGTCTTCTTATTTTAATCATTGCTATATGCTGTGTGCCTCGTTCTAATAAACTTATTATTGTTACTATTATCATAAAAGTTAGGTACATATCTGCAGCTACTCCTGAAAAATTATGTTACTTGATTGCATCTTTCTTCCCACATCAAAGCTTCATTTGTTCTGAGTGCAAAATTGAAAAGATGATTAACGTACTTTGCAAAGGGTAAGACATTCATCAGTGTATAATAGCACTGTGGAAACTGGCGAAGAACATGAGGGTTTCGTTGGAGAAGTTATCTTTCCAGATAAATTTCTTCCGTTGACGAAACAGTTTATCGCTCGAGCGAAAAAGTCAATTGAGCGTCTATCATTGCCTATCTATGAGTATGACAGGCTACTGGAATTTATATTTAAGTGACAATGCTTGACTGCCTGCTAGAAAATGACTTTTCTTTATGCCACAATGGAAAGGAAGGATTGCGCTGCTTATATGAATTGAAACTTAGAGCACTTATCTCTAACGATAAATTGAGTTGACCTTTTCATCAGTACCCTAAACACGAAATAATGAATTATGATTAACACAAGTTCTCTGCCGTTATTTCTGACAGGAGCATGTAGCTAATTTTGACCAGGGGAGTAAAGCTAACAGCTAGATAGCATTACGAAATTCAGAGGTATATTAGGTACATAAAACGTTAAAGAAACAATATAAAATTCCAAGTTTCATCAAGGCCCAAAGACAAACATGAAGAAGCTCTCTAAAATCCACAGCTTCATAAGGAAAATGGAAAATTAATTAAAGTGTCTTCTAAATTCAGGAGTTTCATCGGGGAACCGAACAATTAGGGAACACGTCTCAACACGTTAAGTGCAGGCCCTGTCGTGCAGCAAAACAGGGAGCTTGAGTAATCTCTTGGGACTCTCAACAAATGGATCTGTGCCTCTTTGCTTTGATTTGGAGTGAACTGCAACAATTAATTGAAGCGACAAGCTCTGCCGAGCGATAAATCAGGCTAATAATTATTTGGGCGACAAGCATCCGTTGTTCGCTAATGGTGTCCCAAACGGGAGACAACGGGACATTGCAGTGGAGACTGACATGGTGGCTCTGGTCACTTCAGAAACAGGTCTTTTCACAACGTAAATATATGAATAAATGAGTAAATAATGTAAACAAATGTATATTTAGCACGCAGCCTTTCTTTTAAGCAAATGTTACTAAGGAGTTAATCATATTTACTGTTATTACCGTTTGTCTGTCTTTTTTGTTTCTGTAAGAGTACTTGCACTGTCTCGCTCGAAAAACTTTACACCCAAAAAGTGGGGCATGGGTTTCACTAATTTTCTATGACATTATCAGGTAAAACTAGAAAGGAAGTGATAGGAAATCTGTGCTTCAAGGGTCTCTACGTGACCACTGCTAATAGCTAGATGAACGGGGCATTATAGCTACTGGTGAACTCAATTACAGCCTTATGGCTAAATGAATTGAGCCCTAAACCAAAGTTGCACTTACAGTTGCCGGTACAGTCAATTGCAGGCTGGCGGCGCGGCAATATCCCCGAAATTGTTAGGATGCTGACTGTACAGTTGGGTTTGGTCTTCCAATGGGGCCTGTGTTGCTGGATAAGCACTGATGCAGTTACCTGGAGTATACACCAGTCGCGTCCTTTGGGTCATTTATGCTTTTGAACTATTTATGATGATTTTTTTGTAAGGAGGACTGTGTTATGATTCTTGCTAGTATGTGTTTTAGGTCAGTATAGTAATATGTAGTAAGTCTACAGAACTGTGCGGAGGGAGGGGGGGAGGCTTAAATTTTAGGATCGTTCAAAACAAGGACGCTGAAAATTGCTTAACGCAAAAAAAAAAAAAAAAACAAAAGAGCAAACAAAGAATCACTTTGGGAACAACCATTGCCTGTAGGTTTAATTAGGTTATGCTATTATAGTTAGGTTAGGAATGGATAGATTAGGATAGAATAAGTAACAGAAGGTTATTTTAGGTGACGCTCTGCAGAATACGTCAGCTATGATTGGCATAGGCTAGGCGACAAACAAAGGTTATACTGAGTTGGATGACGTTGTATCACGCTGAGCTGGGTTAGTGGCATAGTTGAAAAATACAGTGCACGTGAAGTTGTTGTGTAGTTTTTGTACTTAAGTCATAGCAGAATAATTATTGGTTCAAACTAAAACGATTAACCAAAAAGACTAACGACAACATCCGCATGCGCAATTGCGCATACTGTAGTAAAACATGCTGATCTGCTCAATAGTAAAGAAACGGTCGCCATTTTCATGAAGCCCCTATGATCAGCTCTAGAAAGTGATTTGACAAGTGCAGAATAAAAAGATTTATTATAGGTCAAAAAAGGAGTAATATATATTAGAGCATTTAAAAGCGCATGCTTCCGTTAAGCAAGGCAATGTTAGCGAAAAACGCTGATACATCCTGAAATTGTGATTTCCTTTTTTTCACCACCAAGATTTTATCATTTGTGTCATTTAACGTTTCCAACAATTCCTACCTATTTCATGAAAATCAGCTAATAACTTTTTGAATGATGTTACTGACAGACATAAAAACAAAAATAGAGACAAACAGATAAGCAGATCAACACAAATATTTGATTATTTGCTCATAGTACCATCCCAATAATTTGCAAATTTCACAATGGTCCGTCCATAACTTTGAGTTATGCTAAAAAAACAGAGGCAAACAAACAAACGGTCTTACAGATCTTCACCAAATCCTAATCATCTGTTCCTCGTAACAGACCTAACAATTAATGTGAAATTGGTAAACATCGGTCCGCAACTTTTTGAGTTATCTTGGTAACAGACATACGAACAGACAGACTAGGAGACAGACTCGACAAAAACATAACCTCTTTAACGGACGTAACAAGAAGCCTACCTTATCTCAGAGCTTCTAAAAAAACAACACTAAAATTACCAAAAATCCTGGTGTGCGATCGCTCAACTGTGAATGATGGCTTGTAAATTAGTCTTCTAATACTGTTCGTTTGACGGTTGGCATGGGTATTTCGATGTTTTTCTAAGTGCACTATGTCACATAGCAAGAAAAATCAGAAAGATCCTGGGTCCTACTCTTTGAAAATGTTTCGACATTGTCGTAGGGAAGATATGTTGAAATTTGCCTTACGACGCCTCCAGTAGCCGTCGGTAAGACCTTAAAGCCTATTACAAGTCTTCCGGCTGCGTGCGAAAGTTTTAAGTCTCATGGGATGAGGGCTACAAAAAAAAAAACATTTTCAAAATTCCTCTTTTATGACTAAAGCTGTGCTATTTCAGTGAAAACAAATAGGTAAAATATAAGTGCAATTAATCATGTTCTACGTTTGAAGCGCCAAACTAGGAGGGGCGAAGCCAGATTTCGAAATAGCATTACTGGGGGCAATTTAGTTGGTCTTTATTGAGTTCTAGACGGAATCAATATGGCATCTAGTAGTTTTGGAGGTCATAATCGAAGAAGCAGAAATGTTCATGAAAGGGATCACTGAAATTCATGCATGATAATACGCCTTTCCAAGCAGCTACGAAATCTCTGAATAACTATTATTTTACAGCAATAAGGATTCACTGGACACGGTCGATTGTAAGCCAATGAAGCGTTCTGTAGAGGAGGATAACAGATAAAGATGGGCGACAGTTTTCAATATAAGATTCGCTATCGGAAGCAACATAGATGGTACTGAGCGTATTAGTGTATTAAACTATACGAAATAGTTACATTGATGCATCAGTGGATACATGTGAGGAATGTTTTTTTTTTCACTCAGAAGATCTTCAAGAACTCGATAACACTAGATTTATTTTATATTGGTGCGTTCACGATAAAACCTGAGATGACTATATTTGCCATTAAAATTTATTTGTAGATGAATAGAAATGTCTCTTTCTCTATAATTATATTAACACTTCTATTAGACGGACCTAGTCATTGACTCATCAAGGACAATGAAATACATTTATATACTGTTTATTTACGTTTGAGTGGATGAGACTAAATTTTTTAGAACAGTACAAGCACGAGTCTCATCCTTTTATGGGAAAATATATGGATACAACGGGATAAATAATCTGTTTGGAAGAAGTAAAGCTGCCTAATGATTTAGCACTCAGTATTTATGTATTTATATGAACAAATAAAACCTTTCGAATCACCTGTGACAAACTACGTATGAGTCCAATCGGCTTTCGTCAGAATGGTGGGGATAAGCAGGCCGCTTCCAAAAATACAGCATCCGATGGTGCATTATATTGCGTGCTTCACAAGATGCAAACGAAACCGAAGAAGCACCAACATAGTACAACCTCTCATGAAACGGTTGGAGGAAGTTGGCACTTACCTGGAACCACAGTGCAAGGATTAGCATAGTTAAGTCAGATTTGCGGTCTGAGGGTGTGATTGTACATAGCTTGCGTGCAGTGACGTCACAGAATTATCATCATTAATCGTTTCAAATGTTTTCGTTCATCAGCCAATTGCCTAACTAATTTGAAACGTTATTGCTAAGTTTGTTTTCTGCAACGGCAGCGTACACACGACTAGAAAAGTGGGCATTTTTTCAGTTTTTTCATAAGTTGCTCGGAAAATCAATCGAAGTGGAACTACAAATTTTCAGAATATATGTGTATCGAGTGAAGTTTTACATGAATAAATGAACAGATTATGCAATTTCATCCGTTTAAACTGCATTGTACATATGATGGCGCCTGCAGCCATCATTACGGCGGTAGCGGCAATCGTTAACATATATGAAGGGTGTGCTTAAGGTACACATACCCGTCTTCACGGACTTAACATTCTGCCAAATTTTTATTTGCGTTCTTCTGTGCTTTTTATGCTGCATTACGTTCTCAATTTGCACCTCATGTAGGCAATGCATCATTAGCTATGTAAAGAAAAACATCCAATTTAGTGTTTTGATAACATTCACATTACACGCCCATACTTAGGCAAATATTTTTCACATCTTTTCATTTCAATACACCACAAGTTAATATGCATTGTAATACAGTATCGAATCTATGTCGAAATATTTTTCTTCAAGTATGAAATAATTATTATTATTACACAATTATTATTAATTGTGGAATCTAGTTTCATTTGGAAATTAATAACACATAACAAGGAAGAATTCTTGTCTCCATTGGCCAAAAAGTGGTAGCTAGCAATTACCATTGTTTACATATTGCAGCGATGTCACCACAGTTCATTTACTACAGTTAGTTATGTCAGCTATAAGTGAACACCCCGGGGCAGATTTCAGCCAATCAGAGACCGCCTGACGGACGTCAATTTCAGCCAATGAGCGACCGCTGTGTCAATATTCTGAGTGAACAAATGAGGCCGCGAGCGATGGCTCCTCGTACTATACCAGCAAGACTTTCCCTCCGATTGTTTACCATTTATTTCATTATCTCAAATTGGAACTACACATACACTTAATGACATAAACGAAGGAAAATAATAGACCCCAGCTCTGATGTTTTAGTGTTTTGCATCTTGATTTCCAGCGCCATTAAAAGAACAGAGGAAATCGTCCGAAAATGTTTTCCTAAGTAAAAGCGAATGATTTGCTTGAGTTTCAGTGATTCGCATGGGCTTAAAAAGATATTTGGATGATTTTCATTCACCAAGAAAACTTTTCATTACAATAGATTATAAAGTAAAACTATATACATACATGAAAAGCACAATAAACTGGAATTGGAGAGTTTCACAAACGTTTATATAACTAGAGCACTCTGAGAGCGCATACCTCCGCCAAGTGAGGCAACGGTAGCAAAAATTCAAATTGGCTCTGAAACCATAACTTTCTTTGCATAAACCCCAAAATCTAATCATTTGTGTCTTTTTATATTAATAACAGCTTGTTCATTTTTATTGAAGATCAGTTCATAACTTTTTGAGTTATACTGTTAACAAACGTTATGACAAATATGAGTCAAACATACAAAGGAACCAACTGATCTGCACCAAAATTTGATCATTTATGTCTTTTACCATTACTAACAACTTCTATAAATTTCATAAAGATCCATTCATTATTTTTTGAGTTATTGTGCTAACAAGCATAAAATTAAAAACAGTCACAAACGAACGAACGAACAAACGGACGATTACCAAAATTTGGTCATTTACTCTTTGTTATATACCTAATAACTCATGTTAATTTCCTCAAAATCCATTCATAACTTTTTGAGTTATGGCATCGAGAAAAATGACTCAGACAAACAAACATACAAACGGATGGACATATCTTCACCAAAAGTTAATCATCTGTTCCTCCTAAGATACCTAACAATCCCTGTAAATTTCATCCAAATCGGTTCATAACTTTTTGAGTTATCTTGGTGACAGACAGATAAACATACATACAGACAGACAAACACGACGAAAACATAACCTCCTTGGCGGTGGTAATAAACAATTGCTACACGCACTTTGAATCTCCCACATACGACAACATTTTGGAAAATACCCAAGATACCTCGGTCTTGATATTGCCTAGGATCCCCTACTGCAAAAAGAGTAACGCTATTGGCTGATGCACTTTTGTATGACGAAACACTTTGAACACTTTATCTTCTTCTCCAAAGTTCTAAAAATACACCTCTGTTCGCCACTAAGTTTATTTAGTACTATACGCGAGTAAAATAGGAAGCATGCTTAATAAGATACGACGTTTCGTCCCTCAAGGGTGGACATCTTCAGGTATAGGATTAAAGCCGAATCCCTTTTCCTTTTATGAAATAGTTTGGAAGAAATAAATATTTTAGTGTTCATTAATCAAAATTGAAGAAAATTTTAGTTAATGGTACAATTTTATTTGTTCAATATTATTTTATGTATTTGGTAATAATAACGCGATATTAGTATCAGTTACCAAAAGCTATTTTACTCTTAGTAAGAATAACTAAATCCAGTCAAGTAGCAAACTTTTTTTGTAAGGTGTACCATAAAATTTGGTGATATAACCAAAATACTAACCAAATCAGTTGATAATATCAACTAGAAATTTAATTATCTGATACCCTAACCATAAGTTTAGTTATCTCAACTAAATTTTGGTCAATGCAACCAAACTGGTCTCTGTGTGATCTAACTCATTGTCAAAAATTCCTGCCCATATCATGATGCCTCCTCCTCGGTGGCATACAAACAACCAAATAAACACGATAGATTATCAGAGTTTCATTATTATACTAGACTGTCCGTTACCCATTGGGTCACAGTAACCCTGATCTTTGTTTCTCAACATATTCTCCAACACTCTGCCTGTAAGCAAGGATGAATGCATATTTATACATATAAATCGTAGTCCAGTTGTGTTTTCTATATTACCTTTACGTTTAACAGTACATGTTTATTCAGCCGAGCTCAGGTGTACCCCATTTACCCAATTATATCAAGTTTTTCCTATGCATAATTGTTTGTGTGAAAAACAAGCTAGTAAATACACAAATAAACAACTAAATAAATAAAGTAAGCAAAGTTTTGGTATAATATACTGTAGATAGATAAGACTAATTAAAGTGGATAAGGAACATCAGAAACTGTAGCTGAAAAAAAAAAAACTGTTTCAAGATTATTTTGGCACAGTAAAAACATATCGAAGATGTGCAATGCATTTGAGCAGTTCAGAAGCAGAAGAGGTAAAGGACTGAAAGAAAGGGCTCTAAGATGCTATCAAGAAAAACGCAGTGTGCTTTATAATTTTTCAGAGAACTACCCTCCTTATGTAGGATCTTTGTTAGATCTTTCCCTGAAGCATCGTCGACACCGCACTTGAGTTGATTAGGCTCGCTGCCTCCAGGGGGAGTCCGATAAGCTTCGCTTCATTAAGACCCGTAACTACTTCATCATTATTGACTCCTGACACCAGATGGCTCCGAGAGCAGCTTGCTCAAACCACGCATTGCAGGCTTAGAAATTGCACCGCCAGTGGGCGTAGTGAGCAAGTGAATTCTTATTAGCGGTAAATGAATAGAACTGGCCGTATTGGCTGCTGATACCAGATGGCTCTGAGAGCAGAGGCGTCTCGCAAAACACGCACTGCAGAATTAGAAATGAATTGACCTGATGGTGTGATTTATTGCTGGCAAAAGATAGGACTCTGAGTAAACGTCTTTGAAAGCATGTGTTGCACAAATAGAAATAGACAGTTACGTAAATAGAGGATTTTCTGTCAATGACGCTCGAACAGACTTCACGCAGGACTTGACGTAAGGAAAAAAACTTTCTTTAAGCAGAGAACTTGCTGCAAAGGGCAGACTTGCTGCATAGGGTAGGGCGGACTTGCTCTACTGGATTGACTTGCTGTAAAAAGCAGGCTTACTGTAAAGAGCAGACTTGCTGTTAAGGGTAGACTTGTTGTAAAGGGCGGACTTGCTGTACAGGGCAGACTTGCTGCAAAGGGCGGACTTGCTGTAAAAGGCGGACTTGCTGCAAAGGGCGGACTTGCTGTAAAGGGCGGACTCCTTGTATCCTGTATGAGGATTTAAATAAAAAGAAAACATTGCAGGCGGAGAGAATTGACACAAACGAAGAGCTTGTGGCGGTAGAAGTAAAGCGACGGCTGAGGTCGCAGCTCAGGACGAGTCTGCCGCTGCTGCCAAAAGCAAGAAGTTTGAAGCAAGTTGGGCCGCAGTTGGGCGGCGGTCAAAGGTGCTGCCGCCATAAATTAGAATGCGAAATTGTCGGTAGCGCTTCCAGGAACTGTGAAAAGTTGGAGTTTTGTTGCAGAGGGACCGGGGAAAAACTCAACTCCCCCCCCCTCCCTCTCTCACTGAAAAAAAAAAGGGTAGAAAGGCAGTGGCACATGTCAGACATACTGCCATGCTGAAAATAAGACTGTTACGCAAGTTCTCAGTTTGCACCGAGTATTTTCTGCAGTGTCGTTTAGCAAATTTTACTCTGTGTATTTAATCATTCGTTTTTTTTTTTCATGGGGAATAATTGTTGTCGCGTGCGAGGTTCCAGTGGAGTCTTCGAAAGAGAAAATAATTGTATCTAGAAAATTTATTGAGCTTCCTATGAAGTAGGGAAGAGTTGCTCGTTGTATAGGGTCATATTAATAAATGCAAATACAATATTGCGGTCATTCGTCGTGATTCGACAATGGATGCAATTAAAATATCAGTATTTATTTTGGCATTAGTACAGTAATTTACAAATTGTCCCCCATGTATAGATTAAGCTGCAGTGTCATAAGTTATTTCGAGTAGAAGGATCTGTTTTTGGATAGCGGGTCCTCTAAATTTCTTGACATTTACAGCCTTAATATTGTAGAGGGTAGCCTCTCCATCAACAAACTTATGTGCCGTGACAGGTTGGCAGGAACTCAGTTTTGGAATTGAGGATTAAATTACCTTACCCACTTTTGTACAATGAGGAAGCGATTCGAATTTGTTTGGAAAGAGAGCGGATCTTTCAAAACTAAAAAATGACCCATCAGGTTAAGCTTACCTCTCGAGAGCTGGATCTGTTGAGTGGATTGTTCTGAGGAATGACTGTGGTTGGGTAGGCCCTCATTGTTGCGAATTTCTGCTTTACATCCAGTTTGCGGGGATATCTTGGACAGACGACCGTAGCGTTTACAACTTCTGTGGCAGCTGTTGAAAATTTTATTTGAGACTTGAGTGCTGTTTCCTTACATTTGTGCTCTGTAATACTACGTAATACATACAACGAAGACACGATGCCTCGTTTGAATATCAGCCATCCAGCTATTAGACACAACATACATTGATAAGATCGTTCACGACTCATAATAATTAGGGTCATTTTATGGCTATATCATTAACTGGAAATACTATACACCAGATTACAGTCACTTGACGGTCACAGTACAGAAGGCAAGTGCAGCAAAGCTATTTAAGCTTGTCCATCATCGAGACCATCGTGAACCACTGTAGCACTAAGCAGCTATATAGAAGGCCAGTGATATTATTTCTTGTTTAAAAATAAATAGTTGTAAGAGGAACTAATGCCTATGCAAAACTAAGTAGCAAGAATGAATAACGTAAGAGTTTAGGTGCCACAGAGGTTCTATGTAAAGTATGCCCATAATGATGTTAATACATCTATACATTAATAAATACACAAAACTGTAGAAAAATAGAGTTATAAAGCACAGGAACCAGGGCCTCAGACGGTCAGCCGGCGGATCACGTGTGTACGTGCAGCCTGTAATTGGCCGGCTGTGGACGTGCCGTGTAGATTTCTCCAAATTTAATTTGATTTCCTACCGGTNAAAGCGACAGTGGTGCCCCTATACGACAATGTGGTGTGTGCTAGCACACGACGTCCTCCGCCCCCCCAGGAGTAAATGTCTGTTCCCTATTTCATTTAATAATAATATTTATCATTTCTTTAGTAAATTTTCAATGACTACGGAATTTTCTAGTTCCTCAATGCGCGTTAGAGTTGTTGAAAATGCACCTGTATTTTAGACATTATAAAATATACAATAATTATTACTATAAACTTATTTATAGTAATATGAAGACAACGATACTTAAGGTCACGGTAATAAAAAACAAGCAGTTACTAACTGTAGATTAAAATGAACTGGTTTTTCTTACTATTTGTCAGGGCTGGGCACGTTCAGGCCGTTTTACTCATGTCACAAGGCCGCAAGTTGAATAACAGCCTACCTCCTGTATCTGTTGAGCAGCATTGCTCAAAGTAGTTTGAGATGCACCCCACTTCACTCAGTAAAATATCGGCATCGGAGAAAAGCGTTTCCAACCTCCTCCAGAACAAGACCGCCGACTCCAATCACTTCTCTTTTTTGAGTCTCCGATCATTTTTTTGAGTACTGCCACGAGGGGTCCAGCAAGGGGACCACAAAATCAACAGCGTGTGTGGGTGTCGTCTAAATTTCCTTAATTCTCCCGAGGTCGAGTCTACTGTTCTGCTACGAGCTCGTATTTTTGGTGGCCTTTTCATTTCTGGGTAAATAATGAAACGTTTTCTGGCGCGGGTATGGCCTTGATTAAATTCCTAAACAAAGGGAAAATAGCGGGCAATAAGTTCTGTTCTAGAAGCCTATCAACGGCCTAAAGCTGAGTTCTTAGTTGTGTGCAGCGTCGGGGCATAATCAAGTAATTACCCAAAGGGAGTTTTTGGTCGTATGCCTGAAGCTTATTTACAGGGATGGCCTCGAATTTGTCTGGGGAGTGTACGTGTTTGTGAGTGAAAGTGATTCGTACAAAGTAATTTCGGCTCTAAAGTTTGGTGGGCAGTTGCGGTGACTTGCGGCCCGGCCGATGAAAAACATGCCGATGGCATGCGGCCTTCGGCCATTTTAAATTGAAGTTACTGGTCTCAGAGTGCCTACTTCTGGTACTAAGCTAACACTACTCTTTAGCGAACAAGTAGCCCGAAGAGGCTATTTCACTAGTGTTATTCATTTTAGGCGCTTGGTAAGGTTTACTGTGGCAGACGTCGCATATGTCCCATATACGTTGCACTTCATATTGCGCTCTTTCAAAGAGGCGGATTAATTTATGATAGAAAGGGTGACAAACAGTCAAACGTAAGTACTAGAAGCCAACCAACGTACACTACATAGTAGTCGGTGCCCAATACGACCGTATAAGATAAGAGAACCGTGTAAAAAGTGGTACTTGAAGTACTGCTTTCTAGTGTAATGGCTACCACTTCTCAAATTTCCTACTTTCGATGGCTTACCTGCCTATAGGAGGAGGTTCGCAGGATATTTTTTTCCATATGAAATGGACTGGTATACCAAAACTACTAATTTTGAGCAGACATTTTCACATGTAAAATGTGGCTTTTAAAATTACTTTTTCTTCATTTGAAATGATAAAGGTATAGTCAACCGGACCGCACTCTCCACTGGGAAACCCACACACACTGGTTCGTGCTGCAAATATAGACCACCTGGCTCCAGAGGAGTAAGTACGGCTGCAGCCGACCACGAGGCGCTAAGAACTATGGAGTGATAGACGGAAGGTTCCCTCCCTATCTCTGAAGAAGGTAAGTGCCCAAGGCAGCTGTGCACACGTATTTCTGCCGAGTCAGTACAATCAGCGTGGCACAGAGCTCGTCTTTCTGGCTTGGTATCGTGATTTCAGCACGCAGGCCTGCTGCTACTGTAGGTGACGTCATATAAATGGATGCTTGTATGTTGATATCTATCTTCAGGGAGCGTGGGCCACCCTTCATTTCTGGAAGTGCCAGAATTGCTGAGAATTGTGCTTGGCTTCCGCACAATAGTGCTAGTAATGCTGACAATATAGTTCGATTTATGCTGACAATATTGATAACATTGCTAACAATACTGCAAGTGTTGCTAACAATCGTTTCGTTATTGCTCACAATGTCGCTGGTACTGCTATCAATAGTGCTAGTATCGCTAACAGTAATGCTAGAGTGCTATCGATAGTGCTAATATCGCTAACAGTAATGACAGTATTGCTAACAATAGTGTTAGAACTTCCATTGCTAACAACTATGCCATTGCCACGAACAGTAGTGCTAGCACTGCAAACAGTTGTACAAGCATTGCCAACAATGACGGTAATTATATCAAGCTCATAATAATTACTCGGTAGAGCGTGGTAGTGCTGAGTGCTATACTGAAGTTCACGGGGGAGAGTTTTTCATCTTATAGGTCTATCACAGCACGTAAAATGAGATTTATCCTTTTAGCAAAGAGTCCGACATGTCAAAAATGACAGTGAGAAATTTGTGATGACCCTTCTTCATTAATCACACTTTCGTTAATATAACTGTGCTGACTAGCTAACCCTTCCTTTCTCACGCCGACATTCAGAAAACTTATGCGCATCATGCAGGCACTCAAGCATCACTGAAAATATCAATTTCAAACTGCGATTCGTTATCATGAATACGCCAGAATATCAAGAAGGTCTCTTTTTGTAGTTTTTGCTTAGCGAAAAGTTGTTTCGTCTACGACTGAAATGAAGTTGCAAGCATTACTAATGCAACGACATTATCTGCGGGAAGAAAAAATAAAGTAAATATTATACTGGAGCGCGTCTCCAGCCACCGGCGCTGGCAGCGGCTGCCGTACGTAATGGCTTGAACTCCCTCACTATTCATACCTCCAACTTCGGCGGTCAACCTGGATAAGTGACTGGGTGACAGCCAGTCTTACGGAGCAGGTAAATAGCCTACACAACATCAGCAAAAGCTAACATCCGGATTCTCCGAGCAAAATCTCGTAGCAACCTTTTTCGCCGAGAAAAAATTAACGTTCAAGACGGGACTGAAATTTTTAAGGGCGTTTGGTATATAAAATACTGAATGCTATATTAATCACTTCTGAATTTATTCAATTAACGTTCAAGATAGGACTGAAACTTTTAAGGGGTCGTTGTATAAGATACCGAGTGCAATATTAGTTGCCTTTTCTGAAGAATTGAAACTCTCAAACTTAGTAGGTATGAACAGTATGCAGCTGAGACAGTGAAGAAATTTTTGAGCCTGATGCCTCCCGCCTCCTCCCCCTCATGCTGCCCGCCAATGGCTACGGCAAAGAGAAATGAACCAGCGCTTCAATGGAAATTGGTGTGAGCGCGCGCTCCAATAGATATTTACTCCGAGGAAGAAACTAATAATCAGGATACTTATCGTGCAAAGGGAAGCTTCAGATATCTTCAGTGTTTTCGATTTCAGCATTGACAACGTAAGAAGTACAACTAGATATAAGGTTGCCGTATACGTCGAGCATTGTCCGCAACTCGGCCTAATTTTCGCCTTTCTATTCTATTAGAGCGTAGCAGAAACTGAAAAGATAAGCAAAAATATAAATAAACAGTTATATAAACATAAGGTTTTATTGTAGTGTAGATGAAAACCTCTCGTTTTTTCCTAATCATCTTCAAACTCCCCTTTATTATCTTAGAAACTTATAACCTTCTACTGATGTGTTTGATTGTGTATTATGGATGCTTTGCTGAACGTATAAGAGAGTGAAATAAATAACCAACATATCCGCTAGTAAGTTAGGTTGCTAACAAACGCAGACCGTGATAAGCATAGGAATTTTTCAATTTTTTAGCGAGAAATCTGATGACAGCTATAAAAAAAGGAACCCTAGGGTGCTTCGTACACTCAATTGCTTAATTGAACAATCTACATACAATTTAGTCTGCCATGATGCACTAAGATCCATTTGTAGTTTACTTGATAATTAATTATCAAAAAGCAGATCCAATTTGATATGAGGTGTTGTTCATGCACTGAAAATTGGCATCTATAGCAGAAGTTCTTGAAAACGTGATCAGACAATACGTTAATGTTAATATGTTAACTTTTTACGCTTAAACATACAAAAAAGAAACAACTCAATTGTTATGAACCAAGTAAGATTTCCTGATACTTTCGGTAAGTGTAAACATGAGCCTTGGCTAAAGTAAACAACCCGCAGTATGACATGACCTCCACTACAAGAGGCTGCAAGGCTTAGTAACAGTTGCAACATAGCGCAAAACAACCATCCTCAATACCAGCCGAACAGACACTGAGCTGACAGGCAGATGATTGTAGTCCTTGAACACACAGAGAAGACATGATGCTGTCTCCAATACAGCAACCGCTGTGCTTCATTATAACCTGTTATTATTATAATTGTTGGTATTAATGTCTTATTTTTATTATTAAAGTTACACTCCAGGCCCTCCACAGACAGGTAATGAAGCCCAAATGAAGTTTAATGCAACAGCAGGGAGCCCAAGACGCTGCTAAAAGAATTCAATCAAGAACCATTAACAGCTGACTTAAATTCCAGAAGATACATTGACTAATCCCGGCAACAAATTCCATGGCAAAACAGGCATGGGTAAAAATCACCGACTGAACTGGTAAGTTCGGCACGAAGTTGTCTCAAGTGTAATTGGTTGGGCATAAGCTGTAGCACGTATGTATTAATAAGCATTCCTCATATTATTCTCAGAATTACTATCTTAGCAAGCATGTAATGCTATTGAATTCAGCTTAATTATATTTCATATTTCCGAGCCTATTTGAAGAATTCCTGGTTGTAAATACGCTATTGAATCTGGAGCTGCTAATTTCACCGATAAAATATTATCGGCCAGCAAATTCAAGAACTCAAATCAGTGGATGAGAAGCCATTATTTCCGGACAAGTTTACTTGAAATTTCTGTTGCAACCTCCTGATCATTTGCAATTGATGCTTTTGGATAAAATTAGGCAATTCATTTGAGCCGGTCTGAAACCAATCAGCTGAAATTATAAAATGAAGAGCGCCCGGTGCTTGCGCAGCTTCAGACTGTGCGTGAAATCAGCAACGTCATAAAAAGCAGGAGTAGATTTCTTATGGCATAATTCCCTGTGTTGATTTTACCTGGGCACGCTGAGGCGTGTGCATTGAGCACAATAATAATTCCGCCGTTTGGTGGCATTTCGGTTTTTATTCGAGCGATTGTTTCGGCGGAGCGTGTAATTGGATCCTTGATCAGGCCGCCTGCTGGCCCGATCGGTCCCAATTTAATGGGATATTTTGAGCAGAAATAAAAGGCCCGTGCCAACAACTGAAGGAGAGAGTAAATGTGCAGACAGTCGTGTTAAAACTAACTGAAGTTTCGGATGCCTCAGATGCTGTTTTATGATTTTTGTTTCTTGGGCGCCGAAAAATCTGCTAGGGACTGGTGTCTCCATCGTGGACTATCTAATGGCTAGTAAGACCGTGTCAGTAAAATTTAAAAATTATTGAGTCCACGATTTCCTTGCTTTTCAAGGACCTTTGCCGTACTTGTTTTGCACTAATATAAAC
>LQNS02278100.1:19327605-19340235 GCA_001587735.2 Parhyale hawaiensis
GAAGCGGTGTTCCAGCAAGATAATGCCGCCATTCACACAGCGAGGTTGACCACAAATTGGCTTAATGCCCATAATATCGCCACTTTAGCTTGGCCTGCTAAGTCACCCGATCTAAACCCAATGGAGAATCTTTCGGGGATACTCTCACGGCATGCTTACGCCAATGGGAGACAATTTCAGGATAAAGAAAGCTTGTGGTTACTATAAATGAATGCTGGGAGGCTATCCCTGAAGAAATGCTCTCTAATTTAATTAATTCTATGAATAACCGATCCGTACAGGTGTTGCAATCAAAAGGCAACGCTTGTAAATACTAAGAATTGTGTTTTTTTTGCTCTCATTGTGTTCTAAAATACAAGTTTTTCCATATTTGCTATCTTTATTTCCACCCGATTTGCACCCACAAACTATTATTTTCGTGGTAAAATTTTGAAGAAGACAACGAATACAATAATGATTATAAGGAATCGGTAACTAGTTAAAGTAACATTACTCAGTTAAAATTTCAACTATATTGATACAGTATTTTAAACTTATTACAAATTTTTAAAATGTGCTATCATTACTGCCACCAGTTTATTACCCACCATTGAAAATTAAAATCCAGCTCACATCAACACTGGGAGCTTCAGTGTCGTTATGAGGAATTTCGGCAGTGTTTGGGTTTCAATAGTAGAAGTACTTGAGACTCTGTTTAATTTGGCTGCTTCAATAAGTAATCTGTGAAGGCAAGATCCCCTATCTTTCAAAAAGAGTTATCTTCCAGGGTGCTGCTTGAAAAACGCAGATCGAATGCCGGGTCTGCGAATGTGCTGCTTCACGTCCAGCCACAATCTTTCGACGTTTTGTGTCTGGATTTCCGGGTTCTCTCTCGTGTTACAAAATGGAACTCTGTGATTGACTTGAAAAGGTTGGAATCCTTCTTCTTGTAGCGTATTATAACCACGCCAGCAATCGCTGTAGATGATGGAGCATTTGCAAATAAACTTCTTAATGAGCGAGATCCAAGTTTCAGCAGATCGGCGAATGCCAAGGTTATAGTCAGAAATAAGGGGAACAATGAAGCGTTTCTTAGTAGTTCTTTCAATGCCTCCAAATAACCAAATTTGTAGTTGAATTCTGCAGACGTTGTATTTTCCTTTTGCAAGTAAGGTCTGGTCAATTTCTACAAGAACTGAATCACCGCCAATAGGATCCTAATTTTCGAATCAATGTTCAGTTACTTCCGAACAAAAAGACCTCCAATCTAAGCTAGTTTCAGATATAATTTGCACTTCTTCAATGACGGTTACATGCGTGAAGGATTTCTAAAGCCAAACGGTAATACACAACAGTAACTTCCAGGGTTGTATGTGACATTTTTCCAGAAAAGTGCCCTGGTAAACTGACCGAGAATGGAAACAACGGCTCTGGCGCTTACTTTTTGGAACGGCGTAGGCGTGAGAACAATAAAGCAGATGCTTATCGTCCAGATAACAAAGTTTGGAATAACATATCGGGCAACTTTAATTTTCTACTCTTAGCAGTGCACTTTGCTGGGTGAATATTTTCACAGCTTCACTATTGTTTTCGTAACATAATTGAAGCACTTTGTAGCGCTTATAATCACAAAATGAACAAACGGAAGCAGAAAAACTTTGTGACGATGTTGACTCAACAGCGGCCCTTTTGGAGAAGGGCAGCATTATTGGAACGAAGCATTAACGAAACCAAATTATTAAACAAAGACTCATTTATGTAGCAAAA
This sequence comes from Parhyale hawaiensis, assembly GCA_001587735.2. Taxonomy (NCBI): domain Eukaryota; kingdom Metazoa; phylum Arthropoda; class Malacostraca; order Amphipoda; family Hyalidae; genus Parhyale; species Parhyale hawaiensis. The sequence continues at coordinate 19,329,352 of LQNS02278100.1, forward strand.
TGCGCATTTCGCCATAAAAAATGAATAACAATGTCCAATACCACATCCTTCCTAAATATTTCAACAAATTTTAGCTGGTGGACAATTTGTAGAGACTGTGTTGGGCGTGTTCCAAAAATACGCCCCGCGCATCCCGCTTTTGTTGACAAACTATACAACGACGGGCATGGCAATGGCGGTTGTGGTTGGGAACTTTAAAGTCAAATATCTCGAAAACTAAGCATTTGCGGCGAAAACGTTTTTCATGAAAAACGTCTTACAATGCTTTATTCTACCTTAACCCTATCCGTTACCAATGTTTTTCAGCCGCCTGAGCTCCAAGGCCGCACAAACTTGTACGCCCCCTAAAAATGCTTATAACTTTATCAATATCAGAGTTTTTTCTTCATAGTCTCAAAAGTCATTTGTTCAACTTTTTCTTCGCCTATTTAAGTAAAAAAAAAAAAAAAAAAAATAACGCCTCAGTAGTTTTAATGTCAATTAAATTCGAATATAAGAAAATATCTCCGGACAGTACAGGGCGAATACTCTGGGAGCACATCTGCCGCAATTTTCCTACTTTCACACGCTGGCCGTATAATCGCTTCTATTTTTCATTTCTAGTTTTGTTCCTGTCTTTCAGTGATAATATTGAAAGTCCTTTTTGTATAAAAAGAAAATCTATACGGAAATGTTATCATCTAATTTTCTGACATATTTGTATTTATTTATTTATATATATTATATTTATCTATATCTTGAAATCGACACAGCACAGACGTTTCCAGCATTTCTTAGCGCTGCCACTTAGTCTGATATTTATAACTTTCTTCATAAATCGAAAGATATTTTTGCACTCAGTTCATGACCTATATCTTTAGTAGCTGATCAACGGAGGGCAGACGAAGTAATGATTTTTCACGGGTCAGGAGACACAGTTATTTCTTCCAGCTTGCTGTCTTATTATTATAATTATTTTTATTAAAACTTCACGCTCGGCTCCCCACAAATTGGTAGTACAACCCAAATGAAGCACTTTGCAACACCGGGAAGCCCGAAACGCTGCTGAAAGAAATTCAGCAAAAAGCCATTTCCAGCTGACATAAACGCCTGCAGGCGGCCAATACGACCGAAAGCCGATGAAGGCAATAAATTTCAAATCTTAACAGAACGGGGCACAAAGAACCGACTGAACTGGCTAGTTCGGCATCTAACACTTTCCATTCCCCAGCGTGAAAGAGTGCACGCCGACCGCAACACGCGTGTTTCTCCTAAAGTCCTTGAGGGACAGAAGAATACAACCAATGCCTCTCATTGTTGTATTTACATTCACGCAATAAAACAGACAGAGTTCGGCCGCCCCTCTACTGTGAGACAGGTTCCTTCAGATCATTATCCTCGTATAGCCTGCTTACTGAACTAACAAGTCTGTCCAACAGACGCAAGTGGCTGTCAGCAGCTGAAGCCCAGACCAGGGAGCAATACTCCAACACAGGCAACAAAAAGCATAAAAGCATCTGCGGACAAACACACTGTCACCAAATACAGAATTCACCTTACGCAAGCGCCCAATCTTACTGGAAGCACGTGACACCAGTCGCCTAATATATTGCTCAAAAGTAAGCATCTCATCTAAGACAACAGCAAGAATTTCCATGGAGCTAGACTCCTGAAGCAGACTGTCATCTCTCTCTAGATGTGGATGATGCGGTGAAAGTGTCCGAGACCGACTGACAATCATAGACTTTGTCTTATTGGCATTCGGCTTCATACTCCAGGGCGAGCACCATGCACTAATGCGTGACAGATCCTTATTTAGAGAATGGGCGACAGTATTACGCATGCGGGGAGCAAGCATAACTGCAATCAAAGTGGAATCGTCGGCATAGTTGCACAGCGTGTTCTCCAGCGAAGAGAGCATGTCACTAGTATACAGAATGAACAACACAGAGCCAAGTACGCTACCCTGAGGGATACCAGACTCCTCTGCAACACTCAAAACACCGCCAAAAGACACACTCTGCGTTCGCTTAGAAAAGAAAAAAAAATCTCGAATGATTGATAGAACCCTTCCACTCACACCAAACGACTCAAGCTTGTATTGTAGACCTCTAAAGGTTGACCCTGTCAAACACTGCACTAAAGTCCAACTGTACATGGCGTGCCTCAGACTCTCTTAACTTTACTGCACAACCTGTCACTACGTCTCCTAGCAACAAATTTGTGGCATTAGAAGTTCATGAAGAAGCAAATATTGGTGTCAAAAGTACATCCCTGTGTGCTCTGTATGTCTCACTTGATACCCATCGGCAACCATGTGCCGCATATTAAAAAGTGACATTAATACTTTATTACATTGCGAAAGTATCTATCTGTCACAACCGTGCTATGTTCAGCACATAGCTCTGGTAACTACAGTATATTACACCAGAACGCTAGGTACGTCACATAGCTATGGGAATTATTTGGCACGAATACTCAAGGTTCAGCACACAGCTATGCTAACTATATGACACCAATACGCAAATTTTATAAAACAGGAAACACAACTATATAGTACAGACACACCCCGTTCATCTTATCACTACGTGGCCAAGACACTATGGTTCCCACACCTTTATGTAGACCAACTGAGAATCGATCGTCCCGTGTTATGCTGGCGGTCGTTCTCGTTCCAGTGGCCTGGAGTTCGCTTTCCAATCAGGCAAAACGCAGGCCGGTAGCATTCTCTGGGCAGCCTGGAGCAATCTGCAAGAATTGGCCGAAGGTTCGCACGTAAACTGGCAGCGCAATTGTAATGTGGTTTTGGTGTTGTCTCGTGCATAGCAAACTAGACGTGATTCTGGAGCCTATGTAAGCGAATTCAGTGGGAGATACCTATTGAATTAGAACACTGGGTCAGATTGGAGCGAGCTGGTGTAAGAAAGCGAGTTTTTGGAAGTTCTTCCAGTGATTTCTTTGTGTTGCTGATACAAATGAATTGGTAAACTCTATGATAAGAATAAGAATTTTTGAACCTGAAGCTCTCTGTTAACGTAATGTGCAAGAACTTCCCTATTTGCTGATGACGTCTGTAATGATAATCCTTTTTATTGTTATCGTTATTGTAGTTACTATGTTGGTGTTACTGTTATTGCTGCTATTATTTTAGTTATTATTAGTATTATGAAAACCTTATGCTCAGCCGTCAAGTATTAAAGCCTGTGTAGAGCGTCAGCAAATGTATTATGGCTCAAGGCACTGCTAAAAAGAATCATTAAAAACTTGTCCTATTAAAGAGAGGGAGTAGAGCAAAATAAAACAATAGTCTGATTAAATTTCCTGTGCCTTAATTTATCCAAAAAAGTGGACAAATGGTGACTTCGAAGTTGACCATTTAAACTGGAATATATCCTGACTAAGAGTGAAGCGGGTTGCTATTTACAAGGCTACTCACAGTTCCTTTGCACCGTTTCTATAAAATTCTTTGCAGCTTAAACAGCGAATTGCGTCCGTCCTGAAGATGCACAGGGGCCGCTGTAACTTCTTTTTCGTCAGTTGTGACAGCCAGTTGCAAATGCCCTTAAATAATTTATTACAGCTTTCTAAGGGACCGAGAAATCCCACTACACAAGAGAACGTAGTTTGTTGGTTGCTTGCACGATGGGTTTTAATGGAAAAATTTAGCTGTTGGATGTCGAGTAACCCCTTGCTTGCCAAATTTGATTTTGATGCTGCTGTACCTCATAGCGGTAACATGAAAACTGAGTATGAATCTCCTCCCACGATCAAACTTCATTTGTTCTTAGCTCATGTCGACCAAATTGATTAAAAGATCAAGAAAGAAAAAAAGGAAAGATGTTCTTCGGTTTAAGGCCGAAGAGTGAATGGAATAGGGTACCGTTGGAGTACTAAATATTTTCTTCCGTCATCTCATGATGCCGTGAGCTACTAGTTTGCTGAATAAAATACGGCCAATTAATGCTTAGAAAATATAGCAGCTTGGGGAACCATGTATATGAAAAACAGCACAACTAGGGTAGGGCATAAGGTGAAAAATATGCTTACCCCGAATGTCGAATATGTTGAAAATTTCCAATAGGATGTTATAGGCGATAATGGGATTTTATTCGATGTTGCACCTTATACCCACCTGAAAATTGCCTATTCCTGCAGTGGCGGCTAGCTAGAGATGCTGATACCAATGGCACTGAAGGTTGCGAGATCGAATATCAAACCAGGGCAGGGAGCTCTTTCTTGCCTTGATATGCTTTGTCAGCAATTGACACCTGTTGAATTTTTGCGGGGACACCTATCATTGAAATACACGGGAAGGGTTAGGGTGCACAGGTCGTTGCATAAAAGTCTTCCGTCGATGACCCAACAGCTTTTGGTGATCTGTGATCGACTGCAGCCGTGCACTCTTCTGGGGCTAGTTTGGCTAGTTTGGGTTTTCCGGTAGGGGGTACGATCAACTTTACTTTACTTCTATAAAATTCCAGCAGCTAGTTATTAGTTCTTGTATCAAAGATCCGAATGAGCATATCTCTCAAGGGCAAGGATAAATCGTAAAATAATCCGTAATACACTTTCTGAACCCTCGGTGTAAGCATAAGGGTGACGACATAAGCCCTCGGCGTTGGCACCTAAAAATTAATGTTTTTTTTACCGTGGGTTTCTGAGGCACCTTTCTGATGAGCTCAGTTCTGGTAGTCACTTTAGTCATAAGAGACACAGTTAAGTAGCCTGCACCACATCACCAGCTTATTCAAGCACAATCAGGCTAGCGGAACCTCAAAGAAAGGATAGAGGGTTACGACATAAGGCACCAATGCTTCATTAACTAACGGCACACTTTCATGGTACGAACTGACTGGCACGCTGGCGGATGGGCTGGCTGGAATGGGTGGCGTAGATGCATATTACAATTTGTATAGCTTTAAAAATTCTAGAATCCAGTTGTTCTTCAACTGTTTAAGCTTCAAATACTGCCCAAGGCCACAAAAATTTCATATTTTTAATTCTTCAGTGCACTGAACAATTTCCGGGAACTGAGCTCGGTATCCAAATTGAGACGCTCTTTAAGTCAACGTCGCGTTCTCCAGCCTGAATGATTATTCTTAGAAGCTGGTTTCGCAAACTCCGCTTGTGCTTGAATAGGCGGCTGATGTTATGCCGGCCACTCAACTTGTGTCTCTTAGATCGAAAGTGACTACGAGAACTGAACTCATCAGGATGTAGCCTCAGAAAGCCACCGAAAACTTTTTGGTCCCACTACTCAGGGCAAATGTCGTCTCCCCCTATACTTCCTCCAAGGGCGGATCTGCTGTCTAAAAATTCTTGTTCAAGGGGCAAGACGGGACGGATAGTTAAGGAGCATCATAGCTTGGATACCGAGTGCTTTATACCTCAAGTGTACTGAAGAACCAAAAACCTACCATATTAGTCGCGTGGACGGTAGTCCAGCAAATACAGTTGATGAACGGCTCAGTCTACGATATTTAAATCTTAAAGGAATATCAACATGCACCTACATTATATATTCCAGCCAGTCTGCTAAGCAGCAAGCCAACGTGCCAGCCAGCTCGTACCCTGAAAGTGAGCCGCTAGTCAAGGAAGCTTAATTAAGTGCCTTATAATATGTCTTCTTCGCAAATACTTCTTACAAGCCCAAACCTTCCATTATCGTAATAATTTAGAGACTTATTATTAGTTAATTAAGATGACTGCCATCATCCATGCAACGTACAGACGAATGGGAAGAAGGACGGACAGATATTCAGAAAAATCTCTTCTGTCCCACTTCTGCATTTGCTCAAGGACTTTATCAGGCATCTCCATTTTTCGCATAAGAACTTAGCAATTTTGGGGAAACGGGTTAGTTAACGTTGAGATATCATGTAAGTGAAGAGAAAAAGTGTATAATGGATTTTTACTTGCAAAAATGCTGGCCTTCAATTATTAAGATTTCGAGCTAAGGTGCCGTACTAGTATTTTAGCTTGACAGTCAATTAATTCTACTGTGAGGATTATGGTACACACTTCAGTCGCTTGTGTGTTCTTGTTTAATTCTGCAATAATACCGATAATACTAACGTATACCTGTTTTATTTTCTACACTTTTTCTGTACCGTAATGCATCTGATTTCATACAACGAATATCACACCCTCTTTTATTGGTCCACATTCTATCGCCGAGTGACTTTTCACAGCAGTTTTGTCAGCTTCCGTTCGCCAGTAATTGCTATTAATTTGGCTGGTCTAAAGAAAGGACAGCTTCCAATTACTGCATCAAAAAGATCAAAGACCCAACAGTGAGTTATTCAATAGAAAACGGCAGTGAATAATTAAACCTGCCTGCCTGGCTCAGACGGCTATAGCCGACTGCAAATTAATAACTGTGGCAAACGCTAGAGAATTTCGCCCAAAATTTCACCTAATCTTTCAAGAGAAGCGATCAATGGGACAGGGAGATAGGAGGGCGTTCTGCGAGCTCGCGTGAAGAACAATAATCTCACTCAAAGGGAAATGTCCTTTCTTTTGTAACAGAGACGAGCTATTGTAATACTAGAGTTGTATTAATGCGATAGTAACTCAATCTTTTATGCAACAACAATTTTTTTCGGCTTGTCAAAGAGCCAAGTAACTTTAAGCATAACATACGTAGTATGAAATGAACAGAAATAAACTGTCTCCCAATAATTGACAGATGTGTTCTTTCTTCTTGTAGGGAAAACAATATCATCACCCTGTGTTAGTACTAATGGTTTACTCACATTTAGGTTGGCTGTACGTTTCCTGGTAGTAGTAGTAGTATATTCATTACAGTATTGTCAAGTTGGGATGGAGTTATTACTTTTCGTACTATAATCGTTTGGAAATTCTGCTTACTTCTTCACTGTAATTGGTAAGTGTTAATATAGATTTACATAATATTAGATGTAATTATCCAATACTCCAAATTGATCTCTCAACAATAAAATTTTTCAACAATGAAAATGAAATACTATAGTAGTTTTATCGTTGCCGTTATTACTATTGTGCAGAATTAATTGTTTAGAGATAAATATAGAATTTTTTTATCTTATATTGGTTTGCTTTAAGTCGAATTAAAAACAATCAATAAATTAGCAAAAACTGTGACTTGAGTTAAGGCATTTGATATTAATGAATTAAAATCTCAATTATGCTCCATGATTCTTTAATTATTTCAGATAAATGTTCACTGATTTATATTGATTTTCGTTATTTTTAAGGACTAGATGAATAGTTACCAAATTAAGGCTGGAACTGATTTATTTTTCTGTAAAAATTGAAGAGTGGTCTTTTCCTGTTTAATAACGAAATTCTCACTCTACTTTTACATTAACGCCTGCTACGTGTACAAAAGGAAAAGAATATGTTTCCATACTAATGTAACTCCCTGACATGAAACGACAAGATTGAATACCCATATACTTGACTCTCATTTATAATAAAAAGATGAATAAATTTAGTGCCATTTATATGTTGGAAAGTATGCACATATGTCTACATTAATGCTTCATATAAAATGAAACATAGATACGTACAGTACGTACATGTACACAATGCTTCGTATGCTTCGCATTAAAAATGAACATACGTCTACACTAGTGACTTGAAAATTGCTCCTAAGTCGACAGTAGTGATCTATATAAATGCACATACTGTACGTCTAAAACCAATAGTGGTGATTAATGTATTAAAAATTACACGTACGTCCACACTACTAATTTATGGATTAATGTGTGTAAGTGTGCACTGGTAATTTATCTAGTAACATTGGCATGTGCCTCAACACTAGTGATTAATCGATTAAAAATTTCTCAAACGTCTGCACCAGTGATTTATGCAATAAAATGCACATATGTCTAGAGTAGAGATTCGTCTATTAGAAATTGTATATACGTCTACTCTAGTGATTTATAGATTGATGCACGTAGTCTGCACTTTGATTTATGCATTAAAAATTGCACATACATCTACACTGATGATTTACTCATTAATAATTACACAAGCTTCTACACTGGAGAAGCATTCATTAAATATTAGTATTACCCATCCGCTTACACTGGTGATTTATCCATTGAATATTACCCATCTCCCTACACTGGTGATTTATCCGTTGAATATTACCCATCCCCCTACACTGGTGACTTATCCATTCAATATTACCCATCTCCCTACACTGGTGACTTATCCATTCAATATTACCCATCCCTCTACACTGGTGACTTATCCATTCAATATTACCCATCCCCCTACACTGGTGACTTATCCATTCAATATTACCCATCCCCCTACACTGGTGACTTATCCATTAAATATTACCCATCCCCCTACACTGGTGACTTATCCATTCAAAATTACCCATCCCCCCTACACTGGTGACTTATCCATTCAGTATTACCCATCCCCCTACACTGGTGACTTATCCATTCAATATTACCCATCCCCCTACACTGGTGACTTATCCATTCAATATTACCCATCCCCCTACACTGGTGACTTATCCATTCAATATTACCCATCCCCCTACACTGGTGACTTATCCATTCAATATTACCCATCCGTCTACGTTGGTGATTAACCCGTTAAAAGTTGCCTATCCTGATGCACTGGTAAATTATGATCTGAATGATGCACCATGTCTCCACCTTTTCTACCATCAGAGAACACGTGACCTGCAGCACTAATAATGGATACGCAGCCAGGTGCCAGGGTGCACTAATGACGGTGTCTGTCTCTTGCTGCAGTTTTTTAGGAGTTGCAGTGGCGACAATCTTCTCGTGTTTACGACGGGAAATTGGCCAAAACTTTCGCACTTCGTAGAGCTGATGAGTGGGAATGCAAGCCTGGTCAGGGGCGAAATCCGAGACGGAAACTTGCTCACTGATACTGGTAATCGGATAGTTTTTTGTGTAATATTTTCGAATTTGGGTTAGTATTGCAGTATTATTTGAATCTAAATTAGCTTTCCGATAATATTTGAATGGTCATAGAAGAAAATAGTAATAAAAGATAGACAGTGTGTTTAAAGAAAGCTTGTAGTAATTTTTTTTCCAAGTTCACGCTTAGGAAGCTGTACTGCAGTATTGGAATAAAGCTACGTTTTGTTGCAATTTTTTAGTCAAGAAAAGTATTGTAGGAATATCCAAGGCTAGGGGGAGACAAGTAATATGCCCAAGAATGATTTACTGCAGTACGGGAATCATCTTTTATTAATTACTTTGTTGCGATGCGGGTACGTTTGGGCGTGCAATGGAGTGTTGGTAAATTTTCGTCTGGTGGTAAGATGTGAAGTTGGAAACGAATTGAAGACATTAGCATTGCTTTGGCTGCAGTATTCAAATCTGGTTAAGAACGCTGAAACATTCAAATCTATGTAATGTTTTGTGTTTTTAAACTTTTTTAGTTTTTATAGTTCTAGTCAAATTTCGATAAGTTTTATTGAGAATTAAAGTGTAGAAAAATAGGTAGGTAGGTAAAACCCCAGTAAGCTTTAGTGTACACATATGGAAAAAATATCATTGTATTGAGAGATAAGCAGTATTAAAGTCTGAGTGTTTCAGCAATACGAATAAAAATACACGAAATCATACTCGAAGACTAACTATTTCAAATTGAATCGTAAGCTTTCCGTACAGGAAATGGAAATGAATAAAACATATATCGCTTTGCTGCCAATGTTTTTCCCTTAGGTTTGAGAGGAAGAAGGCTGAGAAAATGCGAGTATTAAAAACATTACTTTACACGTTCTATAAAATTTAATTTCAAACCGAGAAAATACGATGTGAAACCATTGTAAGGAATTTATTTCATTATTTTACCTTATTATCAATTTTTAAAATTATTATTGTTTTTGCCATTGTTTCTAGCATATTTATTATCACTAATTGTGTCATTAATAAATTATCGTATACTTACTTTAATTAATGTCTGTTTTAACAAGTGTGAAATTAAGAGGTTATGGCAAATTACATAATGCCGGGATGTAAGGATTAAGTAATAAAGAAGTGTAAACAATTAGTGTGTAATAAATTAGCAACTGTCTACAAAATGAATTCTCTCATCGGCTAATTCATATGAGATGAATAGTAAAGAGACGGTCGGACCCTGCCTGTGTACGGATGTTATAGGTCTATGCCTCTTTACTTTCCGATTGGACATTGATTAGTTAAGCAGTATTTGATAAAAGGGTTCATGATTTTCAGTTCAATCAACGCCAGGCTCAAATGGTACAGTAAAATAATAAGCACATAATAACAGTAGATTTAAGGATAATTTAATAGAGAAATTAAAAGAATAAATGATTTTGAAAATATAACGACTGTTATTTCATTTTCTCCTTGCTACAGAATCGAATGCACCGATACAAACTCTGCACTTTATAAAGAATTAAGGGAACCTTCTCATTCAGCTTCAAAAATGCTCTTGCTCGTACACTGAAAACTCATTTTGATTCTTCAGCGCAAGTAGTTTCTTCCCACATAATCGAAACACGAGAAGAAAACTTTTCCATAATAGATAGAGGTGTTAAAAACTAATATAAAACTATTATTATTTATGTATATACATATATATATATATATATAGTGGTGGTAGTGTCAGTGGGGCGACACCGTAGGAAATTCCTTTAATTGTACGGCGACGTCCAACTTTGAAGGCGACAAGGTCATGTACCCCTTATGTAAAACGGGTCTGAAATCCTCTTCCGTAGACTAAAACCAAGTTAAAAATAACTCTACGGTTGCCTTCCACCGTTTTCTCAATAATATAACGCGTTTTGGTTTTTGCCACCTACTTCGACCACCACCCTAGTACACCAGCCCTTCCAACGAGCTCTCGAGGTTAGGCCGAGAACCTTGTAGGTTAGTTAGGCAAAGACTGGTTTGTCTAGTGTTC
>LQNS02278100.1:19390217-19420188 GCA_001587735.2 Parhyale hawaiensis
ACCTCAGCTGAGAAACAAGTCGTATGAACGTCGCCTAAAAGAACTGGGTCTGATCTCTCTCGAGCAAAGACGACTCAGAGGACAACTAATAGGAACATTCAAGTACTTGGATGGTTTCAACGACGTACCTATAACGGGACTCCTTGAAAGAGACCTTAATGATCGCTTGCGAAACAACGGTCAAAAACTCAAGCATAAAGCTCGAAGAACAACCTTAAATCAGCAGTTCTTTCCCTATTTCATAGTCAGCATTTGAAATAGACTCCCTTCCGACGTTGTTGGTGCGCAGTCGGTCAACTCGTTTAAAAATAGTCATGACATACACTGGGAGAGACATCCTCCACAGCTAAGAATTCCTCCTCCACGAGTCGCAAGCATTTAACGGCCAGAGCTTCCCAGGCCATTTTAAGCTGACTTCTTCACACTTCCGCTCCATCTATATGTTTAAGCTCCGCATATCAGCGGCTATTCGATCATGCTTGCGGGCATTCATGGCCATATCTTTGGCTGAGATTCTTCTTCCCCTTCTATTTTATTTTTTCTTTTTTTTCTCTTTCGTCTTCCATTTTTTCTCTTCTCGTTTCCCCAGTCCTCTACATCCTACTAACATAATGGCAATAGCTCATAAAGGGCCGGGGTGTAAGTCCCGGTGTCTCGCTGGGAATGGGCCTCTTGGTTCGTCTACTGCCGCCTATTTAATCTAATCTAATCTAACTCATCCTCATAAGTGCTCTGAATAGATTTTCCTGTCGCACTTGTATTAACACCTTTATGAAATTCGTAGAGCAAAACTTCTCTTACGTGATCTTTATGTGGGAAAATATGGGATTCAAGTTTTTAAAAGTCTAAGCCTGACAGAAAATAATGTAATTTAGACACAAAGTTACTTTCTTTCTAAAAGAACAGGTTAGAAATTTAATAAATTGAGTCTGAAACGTTTGTTCTGGAAAAATGGGCATTTCTTCAGCAGCGACATGATGCTATATATATTATCACCCGATTTTGCTCTTAAGCTATCAATACATCTTATATTCTTTAGTTAATCGCACAACAACTCAAAACTTTTCTTAATTTTTCGAATGAATAAGCAGCTATTTCTTTCATTTTTTCCCCAATGTCTGGCACACAGAGACCAAGCAACAAGATAATATTTCTTCAGTTTATTTTTATATCATGAGCAGTAAGCTCTTTTTCAAATTTATTCCTAATCAAATATACACGTTGAAGTCGTTGAATGGAGAAGAAACTCTTCTTTCAAAGTGTTTGTTAAAGCATATGAGAACGCTTCAGCCGCTGAGAAAGATGCTATATATATTATTCTCGTAACTGTTCATTTTACTTAAGCATTAAAGCACCTAATGGATTATACTTTAAGAAGCCAAAACAGTTATAGGAGTTTATTTTGTACCTCAAGAGCAGTGAAGCACCCACCTTGAAGATTATACATAATGCAACCGAGTAAATATTAGAGGTGAGCAGCGGGATATTTAGGGCTGATTGCTTCGTGCCAGGTCACTCGGACTTGCTCCTTTTCCATCAGAAGTTGAGCTGGTGCGGCCATGGGAATCAATGATGCAACGCATCAGTGCTGCCTGCACTACCATTAAATTAGTGGCGACCGTGTGGGACGTGCTGCAGAGACGTGGACCTGTATACCTCCCAGGCTCCAGGGGCTCTCCATAGCACTTTTACAGGACTCCAAAGACCTTCCAGAGACTGAGAGGACAAGAAACTGAAGGGCCCTCGTTTGATTCTTTCTGTGATTGCAACTGCAGACTCGGGAAAACTTTGTTCTTACCGTGCTACCGTGAGTTCAAGGGTGAAAAATAAAGGAATCGCTTTAGTTCACCTGTGATTGGAGTGGAAACCGAAGAGACTCTCCGATTCTCTTCCTCAGCTTTGAAGAAAAAGTACTAGCAAGTGTTTTGCTTTGACTGGGATTGCAATTGATACGAAAGAAATTATTCGCGCAGTGTGTTTGTCTTTGATTTAAAAAAAGCGCCAAGAAAATGTTTTCTGGTTCAGTTTTGAGCCAAGAAGTGTCAGAAAGTATTGGCTATAAGTACGATTAGAATAAATCTGAAAACCATGCAGTTTCCTTCTTTCTTTTTGAACGAAGACTGACGTCCTGGTAGTATTTATTTCACAGACGAATCAAGAAGAAATTCTAACCTTGAAAATAAACTACTACGATTTATTTGTCCTGGATATTGTGAGAATTGGAGAAAAAACTTTTGCTCTTTCTTTGAAGTTTATTCGAGTTAGAAATCTGCAGCAGTCTAATGCCACACATGGAGGGCTAATGGGAGAAGTGCAACAACCCCGAAGTAATTGGCTAAACACTTTGATTACCACCCGATGCATGTGATAGCCAATCATTCTTATGTGTATCATTATCCCTTAGTTCCACCGACGTCATGCCTGATTTTGTTACTCTAACATTCAAAGCAAATGTTATGACATTAGAAGCTGTCACCATCATCTTTCTCCGCAATCTATGAAGTGCATAGAAGGATGAATGTTTGCTTTTGGAACACTGTCATTTCGTAGAAGTCTTTTCTTTTATGAGTATATACCATATATGACGCATACCGTATCGCAGTTCTAGTGTTGACAAGGGCGTACCTGCTTGACTTCATCAATTCCATGAACAACACTGAATGAACCAGCTGGCAGTGTTACATTACGAACTGCAGAAGAGGAGCATCCAGTGACTCTTCAAAGACATTCCTACATAGAAGCTCTTAATGAAACTCAAAGCCGACCAGCTAGTACTTGATATATCAAAAAAACTCGTAATGGGTAGAATATCTTAAAGTAAGGAAAGAAGGTTGCAACACTGAAGCTGAAACCGGAGAGTATTGAGAGAAAGAATTTTGTGGAAGGTTCACTTGGTAAAACAGAAAAATATTGGATGAGGATAAAATAGCTCAGTTTTTTTACGGGTAACTGAGGATATTTTAATTTAAAATGCTAGCGCAAAGGGGAAAATATAAATTGAAAAATGCTTTGTCTTTGGCTGAGTATAAAAGTGCACTTGAAAAGTTCGTGCCTTTGTAAGTAGACAGTAAAACAAATATTTTTTTTTTCAAAGAAATGGTATGTGAAGGGAACAGTGGTTTGTCGTCGGAATAACTGAAACTAAAGAAATCTGATATAGTTTTTAGTTTAGGTTTTTAACGAATATGAACACGAACGAGTCCAGTTCCAGAGGAATGATACGATACTCTCGCTGAGTGCGAGTACACAGAAGTTGATTAAATGTTTTTTTTATGTATGACTGATGACAGGCGAGGGTAAAGAAAACAACTTGCAATCTGTCTTCTTGCAACCGTGAGGCCGCAAAAGATACAGGAAAAGATATTTCACTTCTGAGGAAAGAGCTATGGAAAATTTAAGACATCGTAAATGTTTCCAGTACCCTCGGAGTTTCAGTTTGGAGAAAAAATACAAAGGGTTATTCGATAATGCAAAAAGAAAAGAGAAAAAAAAAATGCACTTTGATGTCAAATAATCGTAACTTTGTGGTTTAAGAAAGGGGAAGTCTAATATATGTATCTTTAATTTTAAAAACGCATTCTGATAAATCAATAGAATATTTGTTGTCCTCTAATGTACATAATTATCTTCCTTTGCGTTACCTTAAACTTGGTAGAGCTCAATCATTGTAATTTTAGGATTCGTGTATGTAAATATAAGAAAGGGGAAGTCTAATATATTTATCTTTAATTTAAAAAACGCATTCTGATAAATCAATAGAATATTTGTTGTCCTGTAATGTACATAATTATCTTCCTTTGCGTTACCTTAAACTTGGTAGAGCTCAATCATTGTAATTTTAGGATTCGTGTGTGTAAATATATGAAATAAATGTAATATCAACCATAGACCTCACCATACATTGACTGGACACTGAATACGGGCCTCTCGCAATTGGGCCTGGAGGCCGATTTACGTAAGTATTAATAAAATGTGCTCTAATAATCACAGAGACCTCAAAGAAGGATTAATTTATTCGTCGTAACGTAAGGAATGCGTTGCAGAGCAGGGAATCTAAATTCACAATCATATATATCTTTTGTAGGCGATGTATATATTATACTTTCGGACAATACGAATAATTGGAAATGCATCATAATTTCTAGAAATATTAAAAAATTGGCATATAGATACTGCATGTAATGTACTTTAATATCACATACTATTGAGTTTTTTCCAACGACAGATTTGAAGCAATAAAGTCAGAAATTGATGTATGTTGAGCTTTCGGTAGAGCTCATCCCTATAGCCGCAAGTAAAGGAAGCTTAACAAATTCCAGTAATTCTGAAGATTCTAATTAAAACCACAGTAATAATACGGAATAAAACCTCATTGGTAGCCATGAACCAAAAATGCGTAAATAACCATGAATTGAAAAAATAAAGATACCAGGACAGCAATTAAGACAGTAAAATGACATTTTTGTGCTGATGTAACCCCGCATCACTGAAACCATCTACAGTACAGCAAACTACTGGAACTCCTCAGCCACCACCCCCTTACCCAGCACGTTAATGAACCCACGAGATACGGTAATATTCTAGATTTGGAATTCTCAAATACTGATAGTGAAATTTTTGACCTAGTCATCCTAGACCGGCTTGGAGACCACAACATGATTGAATTTACGCTCAAAACTGGCAATGAATTCACCACTAATGCGAGTCATTTCAAGCTGCCAGACTATCGACGAGCAAATTTTCAGGATATGGCTACTGAAATAAAAGCAATTCAAGTTGAAACCTCTGTGAGAGACGCCTGTGTTGAACAACGCTCACATATTTTGAGGACGAGTATCCTGAGTGCAGCTGAACGATGAATCCCAATCCCAAATAAACGAGTTCGTATCAGTAATGATCCCCTCTGGATGAATCGGACAGTCAAATGCTGCATTGCAAAAAGACAAGTGCGTTACGGAGCCTGAAAGCGTAATCCAACATCCAGTCACGTAAGGGCATGTCGGGATGCAAAGCAAATAGTCAGGACCACAAAAAGGGGAAAAAAAGTTTCCGTAGCTGCTATGGCAAAACGCAACCCAATGGCATTCCATTACTATGTAAATGAAGTAAGACTTAAAAAAGAATCCATAGGTCCGCTCAAAAAACCTGACGGTGCAATCACCATTGACCTAGGAGACAAAGCCACGATCTTGAACGTCTATTTCACCTCTGTATTTACGATTGAAAATGTTGCGAATATCCCTGAACCAGCACCGATGCAAGTTGCTCCTATAAACACATGTGTTTTCATGGAGATTGAGATCCTTCACGAATTAACCCACCTAAATGTGTACTAATCCACTGGCCCAGCTAATCTTACTCAACGTGTACTACTGGAAATGGCTCCAGTCATCGAGGAGCCACTGCTCGAAATATTTAATCGGTATCTAAGAACAGGAGAAGTTTTGCAGAATTGGAAACTAGCTAACGCAAAACCCATGCATAGGAAGGGGAATAAAAAACGCCCCAGCAACTATGGACCAATCAGTCTTACATCGGTCTGCAGCAAAACCATTCAACGCCTCTTGAAACAGCGCATGACTGATCACCTGAGGATGCAGCATCTCA
Organism: Parhyale hawaiensis; assembly: GCA_001587735.2. Taxonomy (NCBI): domain Eukaryota; kingdom Metazoa; phylum Arthropoda; class Malacostraca; order Amphipoda; family Hyalidae; genus Parhyale; species Parhyale hawaiensis. The sequence continues at coordinate 19,395,825 of LQNS02278100.1, forward strand.
TATCCGACACTCAGCATGGCTTCCGAAATGGTAGAAGCTGCTTAGCAAACGTACTGACTTTTTCTCAAAAGTTATAGACATTAACCATGAACAAAAGGGGGCAGACCATGTGTATCTAGCCTTCCTAAAGGATTTTGACAAAGTTCCCCAAAAACGGCTAATGAAAAAAAAAGGACAACCAAGGAGACTATTTACGATGGATCAGGGCATGGCCTACGGGTCGTCAGCAGCGAGTAAAGCTTGAAGAAGAGACGAGCGCCTGGACGCAAGTTTCATCAGAAGTTCCACAAGGTAGCGTGCTTGGTCCCCTTCTGTTCTCAATTTACATCAATGATCTCGATCTTAACATCCGTATTAACATCAGTAAATTCGCGGATGATGCTAAGCTATGTCATTCTGGCTCGAAAAGAGCCGAGCTCCAACAAGACCTTGACCATCTCATGGAATGGAGCACAACGTGGCAGATGAACTTTAATGTCGACAAATGCTCAGTAATGCGCATAGTGCTGCTGTCACCCAACAACGTGACTTGGGAATCACTCTTACAAGCAAACTACAACACAGTCAGTAAGTTGACAAGAGTGTGAAAATGGCGAGCAGAGTACTCGGATTCATCACAAGTAATTTTGAATACAAGTCCAAGGACACCATCGTTCTCTTGTACAAGGCATTAGTGCGGCCACACTTAGACTTTGCTGTTCAATTCTGGTCGCCACATCGGTGCAAAGATATCGCTAACATGGAAAAGTCCAACGCAGAGCAACGAAATTGGTACCTCAGCTGCGAAGCAAGCCGTATGAATGTCGCCTAAAATAACTGGGTCTGATCTCACTCGAGCAAAGACGACTCAGGGGGCAACTAATAGAAACATTCAAGTATCTGAATGGCTTCAACGACGTACCTATGTACAACGGAACTTTTTGAAGGAGACCTCAATGATCGCTTGCGAAACAACGGCCAAAAACTCAAAAACTAGACGAGTCGCAAGCTCTTAACGGCCAAAGACTCAGAAGCTATCTTAACCCGTTTTCTTCTCACTTCCGCTCCATCTACATCTTTATGCTCCGCATATCAGCTGCTATCGATCATGCTTGGTTGCATTCATGATGCTCTCTTTGGCTGAGATTCTTCTCCCCTTTTTTTCTTTTCTTTCTTCCTTTTTTCTCTTCTCTTTTCTCCAGACCTCTATATCCTTCTAACATAATAGCAATAGCTCATAGAGGGCCAGGTGTATGATCTGGTGTCTCTTTGAGAATGGGCCTAATGGTTCGTCTACTGCTGCCTACCAAACCTAATCTAAAAAAAGCTGTACCATATCATTTAATATTGCAACCTAGGAATACTAAGCCACGTTGTGGTTGCATACCTTGCATCACTTGATGGTTGTCTAAGTTGAATCACTTTAATAGCTGTGTAAGTTGAATCTTTCCACAGCTGCATAAATTGAATGACATCACGGTTGTTCCCTCACTACATCACGTCATGGTTGTCTGCATTATATCACTTAATGTAGTATATATTACTGGTACATCTCATCATGGTTGCCTACCTTTCATTATTTAATGGATTGCTATGTTGAATCAATTCATGGTTGTCTACATTACATCATTTTGTGGACAACTATTTTGCATCGTTTAATGTTTGCCTTCATTACATGATTTAAGAGATGACTATGTTACATCACTTCAAAGTTGCCTCCATTGCATACATTTATGGTTTACTAGATTAGATTAGATAGGCGGCAGTAGACGAACCAATACGCTCATTCCCAAAGAGGCACCGGAACTTACGCTGAACCTGACTAAGGTCCAAGGCCACAACAAGAAGTCGAGTGGTCTGAAGAGCCAATAGGGGAGCCAACTGACACCGTCATCAAGTCCGGGAAATCAGTCATAACGAGGTCGCGACAGTTACCAGCAATATGCGTTGACCCGCAAACTAGCTGCACACAACTTGACAAGGCGCAAAAGTCCAACGCAGCCACACCATGACAATTAGTCGGTGATGTAGATCCCAACCAGTCTCTGTGGTGTGCATTAACATCACCCACAAAAACAAACGCTAACTTGGGATCCGTGTTCTGGATCGAGGCCATCGCCATCAACAAACAGTCATAACGAGAATCATCAGTTGCAGGGCTCCGATACAAGGAGAATAAATAATAATAATTCAGTCGGCCACACACCCTTACAACAACGATCTCACGAAAGGCGCATTCGTGCACTGACTCTCGGTAAGCACAGAATCCGCTCCGGACATAGACGGCCATTCCACGGAATCCAGGCCCCGATCCACACAGCCTTCGAAAAGGGGACTGAAAACCCGCCCTGGCAAGCTCAGCGTCGTGCCTTCGGCCATCCACCAATGTCTTTTAGCAGCACACGACATCCACACCACGGGAAACAATGTCGAGCACAGTGAGGTTCGCATGCAGTCCTCTAATATTAACAGTAGAGGAGACGACACCCCCGAGCCCGACCCGGTCCCGGGTTGCATTCAACATCCCCACAGATGAGTAAAAGAAAGAAAAAAAATAAAAGAATGTAAATATACAGTAATGTACAGATAAAAACAGAAATATACAAATGAGAAGAAACAAAGAAACCCATAAACAGATGATAATATCAAGCATAATAAAGCAAAAACAAACCGACAGTAACGTCAGTTTACGAAAGCGGCCAGCTATCTACGCGGATTAAGGTGGCCTCGGCAGTTTTGGCCGCTAAGAGTTTGCGACTCGTGGAGGAGGAGTTCTTTGCTGTGGAGGATATCTCTCCCAATGTATGTCAAGACAGTTTTTAAACGCGTTGACTGATTCCGCACTAACAACATCGGAAGGGAGTCCAATAGCTTCATTACAGACGCTTCATAAGTGAATAAACAGCAGTTTTGACACCGTCGTTTCTAAGCAGCCGTTTCAATACCAGTGCTTCATAAGTGAATGAACCACATACAGTTTCACTGGTGACGTTTCAGGAATAACTCAACCGTAGATAACTGTATGAACCTTATGATAGATAATTTGGAAAGTTTGTTGACATGAAATAAGTTTTAGTACCCCCGATTCACAAAGAAATAAAAAATAACCTCAGCGCTAAGTTTTACATTATAGTTATTGCTCTTTGAGTGTCGCAAGACCCCACATCGTAGAGAAATTAGTAGGTATATAAACAACTGCTTCAGTATCAAAGTTTCTTAAAAGTAACTGAAGAGCCATTTCGCTACTAAGTTTTTATTACAAAATAATATTCTCTTTGAGCTGCGATGCAAACCATATCGTAGATAATTTAGAAAGTATATAAACAGCAGTTTCCCGGTACCTGGAGAAATCCTCCATAATGAAACAGGCTCTGGCAGGCTACGTTGAAGATCGCGCAGCCCTTCTAGACTCGGGAACGGCCATTACCCCAAAATCTGCGAATATTCAAAGTTGCGCAATTATGGGAGTTGGGTCATTATTTTTCTCGGCACAATTTGAATTGGATCTAAGGGCAGAAAATATTATAACTTTCTGAAGTTTTAATATGATTTAGTGGCAGAAGTAAAGGACTTCTTGGACTGAACGAGGTGGGCAATTTGTTATATTCCAAGGCAAACTTCATGTCAGGGAATTTTTGGCATCCAAAGTAAGGTCTGTTTGTATGAGACTGAAAGCCTAACTCTTCCATGGTTATTTAGTCCCAGCATATGTATTGAAATAACACTTTGGGCTAAGTCCCATATTTGGCACATCTACTTGAGACATGGTCTTAGCATAGTAAACGTTGGCATTGACAACATGAGAGCCGCATAGAACCCATTGTCCATGTAGTGTAAGGTAGCTTCCAATTTTCATGTGGCTAGGTAGATTACTTAACATTGAAGCATGAAGCGATAAGGGCAGATGACAAAAGGCTTGCACGTTTCTTAGTTTAAAATAACGCAGATGTTGTATTTACCCGAATTTCCTCGTTTCAAAAAACTTTGCTTCCATGGTGCTTTCAATTTTCCTTACACTGTGGCTGCTACAAAAGAACTGAAATTTAAATGCTGGATATGCTCTGGGTCAGATACCTTACCTACCTTGAGTTACCTTGAGAGTCTTCGGAAGAAGTCCAGGTGACGTTGCTCACATCACCTCACGTGTGTGGAGTCACTCTGCTGGGTGTCGTCTGTGGTGCCGTAGTTTGCAACCAAAGAGAGAGCCAGCAGCGACAGATGGAAAGAGTCCCGTTATCTTATCTATGACAGAGACTTTATGATATTTGTTTGCAACTCTTATTGCATGCCGAAATAATCTATTTTTAGTAGTGGTTGGGTTTTCCCATAAAAAGGATTACTATGTGGGCCTAGAAGTGACGTTGTATAGCGGTCGTGTTTTTTATTTGATAAAACAGATGAGAATAGTGCTACAATAGGTGGCATCATATCCTGCAAGTCTAAACACTAAAGACGTGCTGATCTTGATTCTGAGCAATATTTTTTCGGGTGGTATTCACTAGCATATAAATAAATAAATAAATAAATAAATAAATAAATAAATAAATAAATAAATAAACATAAATGTTGGTCTATACAACATTATTTGAACGGTATGCACTGACGAACTAAGCAAAATGCGAAAATCAATGGGAAGCGTAAATTTTAAGCTATCGTCAGGTAGGACGTGCAGATCGAAGGAATGTAAATCTCGTTAGCTTCATTTTGTCCGTCAGAACCTTTAGTTATGAACATTGCTCTCGCCACTTTAGATCGCGTTCCATGTCAAGGGAAGTTAATACTGAACAGATACTCCTATCTCTATCCTAGTGAGCTGATCAATAACTCGTAATTAACTTACCATAAGCCTAATCTCTTAACATATGCTTTGTCTTGCCACGTGACACTGTGGGTGGTTAATTGGGAACTTATAAATATTGATACAAAATTAAACATAAAAAATAATAAACTGGGAGCGTGTAATCGTAGGCATGCATGTATTTTTCGTCATATATACCTATATCATCCATAACAAGTTGAGGGACTTGATAAAACCGAATATATCCTAATTGAAAAATACCAGTAGATGTAAGTCGTGATGCAAATATAAATGCGAAATCATATGTAAAGAAAACGAAAATCTAAACAAACAAATAAAACACAAACAAAAAACTCACGAAAACATGAAAACATTAACATTGTAAACAAGATATAGGCGGGAGTACACAGTGCTGTATTCTAGTGGTATATTAGCCCCATGTGTCACCAGATGTTAGTCCATAAATCTGCCCCTAATTGCTTCTGTTTACGTCGTTTGAACTTTAACATGGAGACGCATTACATTAATATCTTCCATAGGCGGCTTCGCCGCTCTCACCAGCAGTGACACAAAAATGTGTGTTTGGGTTTTGTTGCGTTTATGTGCTCCAGTCCTTTGTGCTAATCAGTTATATCAAGTGGAGTAGTTTTGTAGTACAATGCACTTTTCAGTGCGGCGTTTATACACAGGGCAATTGCACTATGAGTGTAGCGTTCATGCATTTTGTCTGTTTTGAAAGTGGTAGTCATGTATTAGTCTCCTGTTTTTATTGCGGAATTCATGTATTATTCTACTGCATTTTGTACCCTCGTACCACTGAACTTTGGCTCATGGTCGTACCAATTTTGTATCTCAACAGTGGCCCACTGTTCAGTATTGGAGTTGATCCAATGTTATATTTCGATCAAGGGCCAACGTTGTCAATGACTGTTCAACCTACGAAGCAGTTGGTTATCTTACCTACATGACAATGGAGTATTAGTGCATTAATGCTAATGTACTGATTCAGCATCAAACATTATTTTTAACATCGATGAGACAATCAACTGAGACTCAAACATAACTAGAGCACTTTGAGAGCGCATACCTCCGCCAAGCAAAGCGACGGTAGCAAAAAATTCAAATTGGCCCTGAAACCATAATTTTCTTTGTATAAACTCCAAAATCTAATCATTTATGCCTCTTGATAGTTATAACAGTTTGTGCAATTTTCTTGAAGATCCGTTCATAACTTTTTGAGTTATACTGCTAACAAACGTTATGACAATCATGAGTCAAACATACAAACGAACAAACCAATCAGCACCAAAATTTCATCATACATGTTTTTTGACATTACTAATATTCCCGATAAATTTCATAAAGATCCATTCATTATTTTTTGAGTTATTGTGCTAAAAAGCATAAAACGAAAAAACTGTGACAAACGAAAGAACAAACGGATCATTACCAAAACTTGGTCATTTACTCTTTGTTATACACCTAACAACTCATGTTAATTTCATAAAAATCCATCCATGACTTTCTGAGTTATGGCATTGAGAAAAATGAGGCAGACAAACAAACACACAAACGGATGGACATATCTTTACCAAAAGTTAATCATCTTTTCCGCCTAACATACCTAACAATCCCTGTAAATTTCATCAAAATCGATTCAGAACTTTTTGAATTATCTTGGTGACAGACAGACAAACGGACAGACATATAGACAGACAAACCCGACGACAACATAACCTCCTTGGCGGAGGTAAATATACGACACTGAAGATAGTGAACAGGTTTCCTTGTAAAAATTTTCTGGTCTTCTTTGAAGGATGACAATCATATGAGTATGATAAGTGTCTATCATAGTGTATGCATTGTTGTTTAATATATGAGTGTTTATTCCTACACTAGAGCACTCTGAGAACGCACACCTCCGCCAAGCGAGGCACGGGCAACGAAAAATTCAGATTGGCTCTAAAACCATGATTTTCTTGGTATAAACTCCAAAATCTAATCATTTGAGCCTTTTGATAGTAATAACAGCTTGCGCAATTTGCAATTTTCTTGAAGATCCGTTCGTAACTTTTTGAGTTATGCTGCTAACAAGCATTATGACAAACATGACTCAAACATGCAAAGAAACAAACCGATCAGTACCAGAATTAAATCATAAAGATTCATTCATTACTTTTTAAGTTATTGTGCCAACAATTATAAAATTAAAAACAGTGACGAACGAACACACGGATTATTACAAAAGTTTGGTCATTTACTCTTCGTAATATATCTAATAACTTAACAACTTATGTAAATTTTTTAATAAAAATCATTCCATAGCTTTTTGAGTTATGGCATTGAGAAAAACGAGGCAGACAAACAAACAAACGGATGGACGGATCTTCACAAAAAAATTAATTATCTGTTCCTCCTAACATACTTAACAAGCCCTGAAAATTTCGTCAAAACCGCCCGTAACTTTTTGAGTTATCATGATGACAGACAAAAAAAAAAAAAAAACAAACAAACAAACGGAGAGACAAACCTCCTTGGTGGAGGTAAAAATTCAAAGAGGCGTCGGTTCTGAATAGAAAATCGGTAAATGTCGGATCACTGTTGGCATTACTATTGCCCTAACATTGTTATCCAATGTTTTTGACTCGGGATGGTTTCCTTGCAACATAAATTTAATTAATTTCTTGTAGTAAAATATTGCATAAATTAAACTGACAGTATAATGTCTTGGGCATTTTCTTTCAGCGTTCCCCATGAGTGACTCAATATTGACCCATCACTGCTTGGTAATGTAAAAGTACAGTACCTATATCTTGGCGCATATTAATAAAGTACTGATGCAGTAACAATGCACCAACGTTCACCCAACATTGCGTCGACCTCTATCTAAGGCTATTTTGGTAGGTGTGTACGCTAGTCATGAATTACCTCTTTTTAGTGTGACACTACTGAAACGCACATTTTTATTAAGTGCGGCATTCATGAATTATTTCGCTGTTTTCAATACGGTTGTAGTGAATAATTTTACTGTTTACAACACAACATTCATGTGATAACAACAGCATGAAGTGCGGTATATTCAGCAGTACGTATATACGCCGCTCTTTTCTGTGTGCCATTCGCGTCATGACCAGTTCTCGTAAGTTGTTTAGTCGTATCCTATATACGTAGGCTACATATGGTACAGTTCTAGGCTACTATTTACTAGGTGAATTGTGGGAAACACAAACTACGCCACTTGCATATCAATTGCAATTATGCCTATTCCTGTTAGACGCGATTGCAGAAGACCCATGTTAATATGTCCTGCCCTCATAGGCTGGATCGCAGAAACGGAGACTCGTCTTTGTTCAGTGCATCTACTTTCCAATTAGTGATCTCTTCTTTTCTAATTAAACGCAGGCAAAAAATATTGTCTTCCATTCTGCGTCACTAAAAATTGGGAATTTTTTGATGCCAGATAATTGGAGAGAGTGGAGCACGTGCCCCACGGAGAAAGATAATGTTGATTTCCAGGACAAAATGCGGTAAAAGTATTTTTTTTATTTTACTGAATAGAAGAAATTTTCTTGCTACATTTCAGTCCTTCAATAGTCGAAAGAAAAATGATGACTTTTCATTTGTATTTGTTGACTGACTGCAAGTTACAGAATGACAATCAAAGTAAGCAGAACTCACAAAAATGAAGGTTAGCTTTTATGCACTTAAATTATTGCATGAACGCGTACTGATGTGACATGTGTGCATTCCATGAAGATAATTTGCAAGTTGTAGCAACAAAAAAAAAAAAAAACGCATAGCAATAATTTTAGTGACCGAACTATTAATAATAATAATATACTTGTTTCAATTACGATAGATCATTAATTGATCCTACACCAGCTAGAAAAAGATGTTTAGGGGTCGTAGAGAAATAGTATTACTTGACATTCCCTCGAAGTGAACGATAATTTAAATCATGGGGCTGAGGATCTTACTGCGTAATACAGCAATAATCATTAATTGTTCTGAGCAAGACAATTAAACTCAAACAGTATTTACTAGACATTATCTATCGAGTTGCGACGTGTTTCCTTGTTTTTACAAAATACCTCTCCTTAATGCCAATTTAATTGAATTTTATTTCTATTTAACGTTGTCGTGTGGCCTATTAACGCTCAAATTAATATGCGGTGGGTTCGTCTAAATGAAAACGGGAAATTTAATTAGAGTTTACGACAATATACTGCGACCTCGAGCTCGAAATAAATTAGAAAACAAAGAAAACCAATTTACCTCAAAACCAATTTGACTGAATTAAACTGTTGGTGTCGAAGAGCAGGGAACCTCGACAGGGGAGGGAAATTCCTTGAAAATTTAAACGTACTAACACACAATAAAGACTAATTGTAATGCTTAATTGTAATATTGTAATACTTTATTGTGAAAACAACATGAGCAAAACTTACCAACATAAAATAACAAAAAAGTCTACTGACAGCGTGGTATTTTCGTGTTGTAATAACGACAGGATTAAAAATTAACAGCTTTTAGTAATAAAATACATTGCATTAAATTATTGTTGTGATGTTTTGTTGCTACTATGACGAGGCTGTAAGTAAAAATTTAGAACATTTTTAAATACCGAAATAGGCTCCTCTAAATTTCTATATTAGATTCATCAAGAATTCACCAGAAATCGTTTCCAGGAATATGTGAATTTAATTCGCAATTGAAATGTGTTCGAGCTTACAATGTCGATCACTATAATCTAATCCAGTTAACTTTAGATTATCTGGAACTTCCATCCTGAGGTCAAAGTCGATTCTCATTGTGACTCGGTTTTTAAGTGATTGTCGGAAACCAATTACGCTTGAGTTGGCATCTTATATGCCGGTGGCCTCTCTACGCAATCGCACGCACAACTCCATGAGAAGAAGCGCATGGTATAGATATAAATTATATTCAAATTAGGTATCATTGATACAATAATATATAGTTCACGCAAGCTGGCCATTCTCGCACGAATTGTGCGTGCGACTACATAGTGTGATCCCTGCATTAGGCAAGCATCATAGACATCTAGACCTCGATCCAAAGGTGCTGTTCGAATGCTCAGAACTGAAGAATTGGATCAGTCTGGAATAACCTCGTTAAGCAATCTCTGTGGACTTGAGAAAATCGAAGACACATTTACCTAAACAGATACAGCCCGAAGCAGCCACCATCAGTTAATATTTTCATACCCAGACAGTTCCAGAAAGACGAGCAGGAATCACTGCTATTTGTTACATTGGAACATAAACACAGCAGCCTGAGTTGCTGGAAATATTTTTGGTCGCGGGACAGTGGAATCTCGGGGGCTTTGGACGCGTATAAACTGCAGTCCTGAGCTCAGCGGCTGCTTCTCCAAGCTAAAGTTCTTGGATAAAATGAAGGTTATGTACTCTAAAATATTAAGGCTTTCGCCCGGGAGTGCAAACAAGAGATACAGTGACAACGGAAATGGAAGGTATTTGTGCAAAGAAGTGCAACAGTAACCACGCAAGTGTATTTCAATTAAATGGTATGTATATTAGCCTCAAATGTTTACCGAAGAGTGGCCAATTCAACGAAGATGAGACGAAGGAAATGAACTACATGCATATATTTGTAAATGACTTAAGTCTACATTTTTACTTATCCACGTCAAAAATATGAATCTGAAATACGGTAATGTATAATTAAGGTAATTATTTCCATTAAATGTTACTACAAAAATCGTGTCGTGATTTGCAATAGAAAGACGGTTCCCATGATATAATTGTGTCAATAAAATATTGACTAGGGAAATAGATGTCATTTATACATTTGCAGTCGCAGCCTCTCTCTACATGCGATTATTTTATTGGTGAGGTTTCGGCTGTAACAGAACAAATAGAGAAGAAAGAAAAGAGAAGAAACTCCAGTAATGGCCGTAACACCTTTCTTAGATACTAGGATAACTTCATTATATACTAATATTACTTCATTATATACTCATATTATTTCGCTAGATACACTTATTATTTTGATAGATACTCATGCTACTTCCATGAATACTCGTATAACTTTGCTGGATACTGGTAGTACATTCTTAGATACTCGTACTACTTTGAAAGATACTCGTATAATTTTGTTAGATACTCGTATTACATTCTTAGATACTCTTACTACTTTGGAAGATACTCGTATAACTTTGTTAGATACTCTTATTAATGTACTTTGCTAGGTACTCGTATAACTTTGCTAAATTCTCATATTGCTGCACAGCATCGCTGATACTCGTATTACTTGGTTAAATACTCATATTGCTTTGCTAGATATTTGTATTACTTCTCTAGATACTCGTATTGCATTACTATATACTCATATTCTTCGCTAGATACTGGTATTATTGGTATTTGGCTACTGACCGGACATTGAAAGAGGGATATCGAAGGTATATCTAAAACTACAGTTATCATATCTCTATAAATAAATCTTATCACTATTGAAGTAGACTACCTATCAAATGCTGTCAAAATAAATTATTTCGGTAGTCACACTTATCACGTTCATAAAGTACTCCTAATACTAAGATTTAGCCGGTTCAGCAAAACATCTACTCAATCAAGAAAAAATCCTATCACAAGTGACAGTTATCGGCTCTCTATGCAAAGTAAATATCTTATCAATATTAACAGACAGAAACTCTGTCAGGCGATAATTTTACGATGATTTTGGCTATCCAACAAATATCAACAACGGCGAATGCAAATCGCATAAATATTGACAGCCGTCATAGTTTTATGTGATGCAATCATATTTCTATCACCAATGTTATAAATCAAATATAAAAAAAACATGGAAACATGCCAATATTTGCAGTGGTCGCCAACGGCTGCGGCCAGGACCCAAAATTGAAACAACTTCGGGATGTTTTTAGCCCTTTTTATTTTATGTAATGGTGGCCGGGAGTCTTTGGAAGTGGCTTGGTAAAAAGCATCTCGCCTTTCCCACAATGGATGGCGATAAGTTAGCTCCCGACCACCATCGGACCTTCGCTGCGGCCCACTTAATCTTAACGGGCCTGTGGGCCAAAACTAACTCTCGTTCTTTCCTTTCTTATTGCCTCGTGCTTGCGCGAGGAAATCCTTCGGTGTGGGAGGTTGCTGGGCGATTGAGAAAAATGGCTTTCCGCTGGAAAGCCGTGTCGATAATACGAGGCGAAACCAGCTTGACTTGTACTTTATGTTCAATAAAGAATCAAAATTCGAGTTTAAAGAGGAAACTGTGTCCATAATGCTAGGGTGAATCCAGTTGAACTTGTACTTATATTTAGCAAGGACAAACTTAGTGTAAAAAGGAAACAGCGTCGATAATATTGTTGAGGCAAATCCAGCTTGACTTGTACTTTACCTTCATGAGAGACCTAAAACCTGAGTTTATAGATGGAACCCACCCTGTAATATTATGGTAAAATCAGTCTGAGTTTTATCTCATGTTCAATGATGAGTTAAAATTTTACTTTAAAGCGAAAGTAGTGTCTATAATTGATGTAAAATCAATGTGACCAGCGCCTCATGTTCAGAAAAGCTACCTCCATTATTTCAATTTCAAATGGAACTTTACCTATAATTGTATAATGAGCTACAACCAATTTGACTTGCTATTCATATCAGTAAAATCGTTAAATTTCAGTTTGAACGGAGATCATTGTTGATTGTGGCTGTGACAGTTTTGATTTTATGTTACGTACATTCAAGAGTGGAAAAACTGCTGTGAAGTTTTTTTTCATTACTAAGATGACTGGGAAACGCAGTTCCCGTGAATATCCTCTTCTGGAAATGGTATTAGGACAACATGCACTATTTCTATAAATCCCATTTCAAATTGGTATTTTCTCTAAAATCTCCACTATTATCTATACCTAATTTTTAATGCGTTCAATCCTAAGAAGTAAAATTATTACGACATTTTAGTTTTAAAAATGAACCAACAGCGAAATTTTCCAAGTTCTGAGGATCAGACTTACAGCAAATGCACTTTCTTCCAACATGTACTCCATAAAATGCACTTGCCAATGCTGTAGCTTCCTAAAAAAGCACTTCCTTTCAGTATACATGTGCACTCAGCATAATACACTTCTTATCTCTATACATTCCCAACAAATGTGTCTTTTTAGTAGCCAAATTACGGAAGATACACACTTTCCATCATTTTTCATTCCTATGTATACACTTGTTACGATATTTTAGTTTAAAAAATGTACCAATGGCTACTTTGTTTGTACTTGTGAGTTTGTAAGCGTACTTTGTGAACCCATTGTGTTCTTAATAAAAGCTATTCATTTATTTATCTTCAGTGTGTAATTTAAGAGAGCTAAACTTGTCAGATAAACACTATATACACTATCTCAAACTTCACAAAGATTATCAGTTACGCACTGAGTTCATTTACAAACATTTCCCCGATCACTTGAACACCGAACACGCTCAGTAAACAAACTTCTTCCCCTCGCTCGAACGACTACGCACTTTGAAATTGCTTGCCATGAACTCTTCCATTTCTAGTTTTCTTTGCACCGTTCAGAAAATATTGACGAACTTCCAATCGCTGCTCAGATTCAATAAACACAAGACACAAAAAGGAATAAGTGGCTGGGGTTCTCCCTTGCGAAGTGCAGAATAATCCCTCGCAAATCCAACTTTTGCCCGAATTCCGATCAGAAACTCCTGACTCTATTTAATATTCAATGAGATCTGCGATACTTCCCTCTAACACGGCGGCGCATAGCACAACGCTCGTCCTTGCTAACTATGTTGTGATAATTGAACTGCAGGAACATCTGATGGACTACTTGTAATTACAGTCCCTGTAGCATGAACGGACACATGGCTGTAGAGGGAACTGCGTGTATGCATCGGTTGCTGCACTTGTTTTTCCGGATGATGGTGCACGACCTATCGGGCTGGTGTGTCTAGATGGACAATAGTTTTGCTTAAAGGTTTGACTACTTAGTGGACTAGGTACTGTAGCCATCATTTAGTTACCATTTTATTCACTGCATACCCACACGTAGCTTTCAGTGTCACTACCCGCAGTGTTCAGAGGCATATTTTGGCACACCAGGCTACTCAGCGGAACCCAATTTTAGGAGCCAAGTTTCCATTTTGGAATTTTGACTGGTAGTCCAATAAGGCTGTCTGGCCTTCATTGTGATGAGCTGCTACAACTGTTTTGACCTCAAGCAGGGCTAAGGAGTCGAATTGACAAATTCCGACTCCGACTTCCGAGTTGAGTCAATTTTCTACTCGTCCTCCTTGGGGTTTGAAAAATGTCAGACTTCTATTGAGTACAATTTTGCTTCTTTTCATTAATAAAACACGCCCATATACATTGACTCCGACTCCTGTTTTTTTGTCAGTTTCCGACTACAACTCTGGAACCTTGGAGTCGAGAGCCCCTTCCTGCTGTCTTATTCGCATACTCCAATCTAAATATTGGTTGCTCATAGGGATTACATTAATTTGTGATTTTTTTTTTAAATTACAGTCCTGAGCTTGGGGGTAGGAGAAAGAAATACTTCGTTTATATCAACAGAGGCGAAATTTTACCCTTTCAAAGCCAACTTCTAGCAATACTCCGTTGTGATCTGCCCTTGAACTTTATTCAGTTTTTTTATTAGTAAACGGCTGACTAAAGTAATTCTCTTATCGATAGTTCACTAAGTGTTATAGATATGAACGTTTGAAGTTCTAGAAATTAGTAGATACTACAGCATTGAAGCTCATTTTTATTGGTCGATATTACATGTACACAACTTACGATAAGAAGAATCTGGCTAGATTAGATTAGTTGCAGGTTAGCTTAGATTAGTGGCTGCAGACGGACTAAGAATCTGATTCTCAGAGGAGAACTGGAGACCAGGCTTCGCCTACGCTGCGATATTACTCATTGCTTCAGAATAAAATGGCAGTAGAGACATAGAGGGACAGTACACGAATAGAGGGACATCAGGGGTTTAAAACGACAGCAGTGAAATAACGCGACAGCATAGGACTAAAACGACAGTACCGTAACAAAATAATAGGGTAGTATTGGAATAAATAAAAGTAGCGGAATCAAAGGGTAGTATAAATAACAGGATAGTGGAGAATGAAATGGACGGAAAAGGAATTACAGGATAGTAGCGGATAAAAAGGACAGTGACGTAATATCAGGATAGAATCGGAATAAGAGGACTGTAACAGAATAACAGGCATCAGTAGTATAACAGGACAGTAGTGGCATATCAGGACAGTAGATGAATAACAGGAGGGTAGTGGTACGACAGAACATTAGTGGAAAGGAACCTAAATGGTATACACAGAATGTAAAGGATGAAACAACTGATGTATAATTAGCAACAATCTAATTTTCTAAAAATAATTTATGTAACAATACTGTAAGCCCCTGTTGTTTAAGCTTCAATTATTTTCATCGAAGGATAAAAGGTGTAGAACATATGCATTAGAAACAAGCTTTTTCCAGTTGCTACTGATAATATTCTGAAACGAATATCATTTACAATATGTCAGCCTATGGCTGTTGTTGAAAACATAGAATAGATTGCTGGCAATAGGCGGACCAACTGGCCCATTCCAAGAGAGTGGCCGGGACGCACTCTCGCTGTTCGCGACGGTTTTGTGTACGTGTTTGTGTACGTGCATAGTGTGCGTGCGGGCGGCGTTCAAGTTCGTGTGCTGTGCTGCTCGCAGTATCGCAGATTAAGTAGGTTAGGTTAGGTTAGGTAAGGTTAGGTTGGGTTAGGTTAGGCTATGTTAGGCTAGGTAGTGTTTGTTATAGTGGTGACGCGGTAAGAAAGCTTACTTGAACGCCAAATCGTCGCGAACGACGAGAGTGCTGCGGGGACTTAGCACGGGCCCTCTATGAGCAATCGTCATTAGTTCAGAATCATGGGGACTTCTGTGAAAAAAAAGAAGAAAAAAATATAAAAAATAAAGTCAGGCAAGGAGTTGATCGCGCAAGCACAGTTGAATGCTGCAGATCCGGAGAGCTTGGAGACGTTAAGTTAGTAGTGGCATGAAATATGGATTGCGGTGGTTTAGAAGCTTTTGCCGTTAGGAGTTTGGCACTCCTGAAGAAGGAGTTCGTAGCTGTTGTGCATGTTGCTCCCAATATTTTTCGAGACGATATTTCAATGTATTTATCGACTCCGCACCAACAACTTTGGAAGGTAGTTTATTCCAAATGTTCACAATAAATTACGGGAAAACTGCTGGCTGAGAGCAGTTCTTCGATCTTTATGCTTGATATCGGCCGTTGTTTCGTAAGCGATCATTTAAATCTCTCTCAAAGAGTCCGCTGTAGGTACGTCTTAGAAGCCATTCAAATACTTGAATATTTCTATCACTTGACCCCTCAATCGTTTTTGTTCGAGAGAGATGAGTCCCATTTCTTGTAGGCAACATTCGTATGGCTTGCTTCGCAGCTGAGGTTTCAACTTTAACGCTTTGCGTTGGATTCTTTCATTTTTGTCGCTGTCTTTGCACTTATGTGGCAACTCTGGCCCAACGTGCATGATGATCGAACACTGTCAACATCAAAGCTCATGTGACAAGTTACGGACTAAGCCATGAGACGGTCTTGGTCTGGTCTTGTTGGTGCTCAATAATGTTTCGGGAAGAATGGCATAGCTTAGTGTCATCTGTAACTTTACTGATTTTACTCCAGATGTCTGAACAGAAGGGGGCCAAACACGCTACCTTCCGGAACGCCAGATGAAACCCACGTCCAGAGGCTTGATTTCGTTTGATAACCTCTAGCTTATTTCCAGTTAATGTCCACTACAACAACAACAACGTACAGGGGTGACGCCTTTCTAATTTGTGACGTGTTTTATTCGAAAATTTACATCTAGTTTATGGTTGTGGTCTAGGAAATTTGTCAACAATGGAATTGAGCCTGCTACTTGTGGTATCTATCTTCTGATTGAACTCGAATGCTTTCCTTGCTGTAGACTGCAAAAACCTATCGATAATTATAATTCCAGTCTATCTGGACGGGGAACTAAAACTAGTATCTAACTAGTGCATTATCATAAGTATTATAATAGCTATACACCCTACGGTTCATCATGATTCTAACACCAGTATCTAGGTTATGCTAGGTCAGAACTATTATTACCATTTACAGAGATGAGGCTCAGTTCCTCCGGTATGGTGCCGATCACCAGCACCTAGCTAATGATAGCATTAATGTCTATTAAAATTTTAGTCATCACCAGTACCCATAGCTAGTGATAGTAAACTGTCATCTAGATCAGTGGATAGTCCATTAAGATATTATCTTCTTACACACCAGCTAATTCTGGCTAAACAGTCGTCTAGATAAATTTACCTGCCATTATTTTAGCTACCAGCAGTACCTAGCGAGATCTGCTCTATAACTATGGCCAGCACTTACTGTACGGTCCAAGCGATAATTTTCTGCTGACCATTAGAGCTACAGAAGTTGATTGTGCCCTGGCCTGAGCAAATGTAGCCTGTAAACGCCATCATTAATCTCATGAAGGTGATGCTGATGGCGTTGTTTAGCCCTGGCCTCGCATCCTTTGCACCATTACCCTCGCATTCACCTTGGCTTGGTCCAGTGCGCTATAAAGCCTTGCTTTATTGCCTCCCCTGAAACATCAAGAAGAAATTTGTCCTCGGAATAAAACCTTGATGACTGCCTTACCGGCAATTCATTGCTGAAATAAGTGCGTGCGCTCATACAAGCGCAATATTTGCATGTCGCCAAGCCTTTTATCGCTCACGCTTAGTTTTATGACAGTTACAGCCCGGGAGAAAATGTTTTAAGTTTGTCCCGCCTCATAAAATAATGCATAAGCTGAACGGTTTGATGATATCTAATATAATTAGGATATAGAGCCAGGGACCAAATTATGAGGCACCAATGGAAAAGTTTGTTTTTAGATTTGTCTGAATAGATGTTGCCTGTGTAGGAGGTGTAACTTCAGAATTTTATTCTGATTAACAAAGTTAGATAAGTTTTACCATAATGATGTTCAATCCAGTTAATTCAGTCGCAACAGTAAATCGCGGGTAAGTTGTTTGAAAAAATCCTTTACTTTTAATCTTTCTTCATTTAGAGATTCCATTTTTTTGTTTTGTTTTATTGTTTAGCGCAATTTTTTAAAGAAACGTCACTAAGAATGAATTGCTTAAAAAGAAAAGGGTCAACTGGTTGCATTGTTCGAAAATGGTCATTCTCAAAGTGAAAATGCTAAGAAAAATGATAAGTTCAAGGAATGGCGTCCAAAGTGCTATCAAAATGTGCAAGGAACTATTTCATTCAAAAACCGCTCAGGACAAGGCAGAAAAGGAATTTTCATGAGAGGACAGACTGATGAAGAGGGCTCTTAGGAGAACAACGTCTTCAAATGTGAATCCTGAGTTTAGGGAAGCAACTCGCAAAGAAATCTCTTCATGTACTGTCTGAAGCCAACTCGAAAAAAGGGCTTTTGCTTACAAAAACACATCTACATTGGACTGGCGATAATGGGACTAAAGTAGTTTGGTAAGATGAAAGCAACTTTGATGTAAGTCTCTTGATGTTTCACTTAACCATATGGTCCTTGTAATTTCACACAGGTTCTTTTTTTTCGCAAATTTGCACAATTGCTTGAGAGAGCATAAAACTGAAACATTCTTTACAACATTTTTAAAATACCTGGCACTGTTTATGTGCTACGAATAATTGGAAAAGCTCATCACCCGCGAAGCCTTGAACCCACGATGGAACTTGGGGAGGCAGCGTTTAGGTTTGCGGCTGCATTTCTTCGTCAGGGACTGGAACGCTGCTCACATTCGAAAGCAGGAAGAATTCAGCAATATACACCAGCCTGTTGGACAGAGTGTACAGCCACTCATTGGAGAAAATATCCATATTATAATTCTGTTTGAGGCTCCATCCATCCGTCAGTGGGTACGTCCCTGAGTCTGCACGTTACTCTTATCACTATAATCGGAAACTTCAACTTGCAAAAATCTCTTATTTACACTGGAACAAAGTTCAGCCATGGCTATCTTCTTTAGCGTCTCTTGTAAAAAATTTCAGTCACATTCAAAGCGAAGGTATGAAGGCCATTTCACTTGTATCTTATCTACGGCTTTTCATATCTTTCACAATATATTAGGATCACTTTGCTTGTGGCACTCGACGTTTTTAATAGGGCTAGCCAGATACGTAGGTAGGATACGCTGCACGAGAATAGAGAGGATAATGGCCACATGTACTGTGAGGTATTATTTCAAGCGAATGTGCGATGTCTCAGGAAATACAATGACATCTTCAGAGCAAAGGGTTAGGCTGATTTGAGTGAAGAAATTATCCGACTCTGTTTGTTGTAGCCTATATATAGCTATCGCATCAAAAAGAGCAGGAAAATGATGGCCTACTGATCAACATCCACGGGCCCCGTAGTTGTGGAAAGAAACAGGCACGCTGACAAGAAAATCAAAAGGCGTAAGATCATGATCGGCTAAATTATCTGTAAACAATGGAAAACAGAGCTTAGAAAGGCAAGCATAAATATAGGAGAACCATGCAAGAAGTATTGTAGTTGTATGCAAGATTCACAGGTGAGAGAGGCTAGAGTCCGCTAGACAAGGTGTGTTAAGGTAGACGGGTTTCACTCGGCATTTTTTAGACTAGACGGGTTAAGTTACATTACAGGAGCACTACTTTATGTCAAACGAAAGTAGGTGAAAGCAATAATTAAGCGTGGAATTTCCACGGTTCTCGCTAGTTCAATAGTAACTAACATACCTAAAGGTGAGGTGTTATATTCCTAGAAGACTGCTCCGTGCAACACATCAAGAAGGGTTGGTTTGAGACGAACCAGGTAAAGGTGATGGATTGGCCTGCTCAGTCCACCGACTTGCATCTCATCAAACGTCTGAGGTCACCCTTAGGGAAATAGTTACGATGCATAAATATTCTTCAAAGCAGCAGTTGACAACCACACTTTATAAAGAATGGCGAAAAAGTGATGCAGCCACTTGTGCTAATGCATTTTCTCTCATGCCAAGGCGCATAAAAACTGAGATAAATTCTAGAGGAGGCCATACCAGGTAGCATGCCAGAAAAAAACTATAATTCCTAATACTATACCTCAGTGTGTTGTGTGGTATCACAAATAAAGTATTTTTAAACAAAAATTTCTGACTTTTTTAGGGTGCCTCATAATTTTGTCCGAGGCTGTATGCATACTCAGAGTTTGGTAACCGAATGAGTTCACTGCGTGGAGGATCCTTTCATGGCTCAGTAATTCCAAGGTTTAGGATTGCCTTACGTCCACAAAAAAAAAAAACCCGCCCAAATGCAGGGCCACTAACATGTATGATCATTATGGTTGTGACTTTGGAAAATATGCCCGCATATTTTGTCCAATTGTAATACTGAATTTTCTTTTTCATTGTTTATTCTAGTGAAGTCTATGCATAGTCACCATATTTTATGTAAGAAATCAAAATTCAGTCAAACAATTGGACAGAATATGCGTGCATATTTTCCAAAGTCACAACCTTAATAATCATTAACTATAATATACGAAATAAAGAGTATAAAAATGCATGATTTATTCATTTTCTTGTAAGAACCAAGGCCTACGTAAAACTAATTTAAAAGGACTATCGTACATGTTTAAGTTTCTACGGAGTTTCTGTGCAAAGCCTGCGGATAAAAAGTAGATAAGACTGTACAAACTTAATTTATTTTGCAAATGAAAGCATGCGCGGCTCCGATTAATATTAATAATTAGCTTATTGTATACAGTTATATTACACTTTATGATATGCATACGCGCTTGATCATAAGCTTTGGACCTGTTGAAATTATGGTCACATACTATTTTGCATGGGCAGACTTTAAAACTGTTTTAACTAAATTTTACGTATATGTAAAAAAACGTTAAAGAAGACTAAAAATTTTGTTGAATCAATGTAATTAGATAATGCTTTTTTAAGTTACTGAGATGCTTTCTAGCTGGCCAAAAGTAAAAGATAATGTGTAGGGTAATTCATCGATTTCACATTCACGGTGTAACGATATCTCATTACCCAAAGCCAGCAAACTATAACCCTTTAAAAGTGGGCCGCTCGTTTAGCTGCATAAGCCAAGTTTATCACTGCATGTAATCCCAGCTGAGATTAAACACAGGAAAACAGTGGTGCAACTTCCAGAAGGACCCTAACCATTACCAAACAGCGAAGTCTAGTGGCAGACCTAATAAATTCCACCAGCACTCGGTATTGAGTAGAAGAATCTATGGGGCTATCCATCAAGATAAGGGTCTTTCTTCGACACAGATTAAGGTACTCGCTAATGCCGATTGCAGTTTAAAAACCATAAGAAGACACCTGAGATAAAAGGTTGGAAAAGTGAAAAATAAATTTTCATAAGGTCCTTGTCTGTTTCCACGTGAGAAAGTAGACCGTTTAGAATTTGCCGGAGAGCACCAAAAGTGGCACAGTGAAATGAGAAAGGGAGCTTTGTTCTCATATGAGACAAAACTTGACCTAGAGGTTCCTGATAGCTTCCAACGTTAGCCTACTGTCATGACGAAGAGTTACTCCCTGAAACGTTTTCTACGTGACACAGCGATGGACATTCCGTCGCGGTAGGGGGTGCCTTTTCTTAGAGAGGCGTAACAGAAAAACAGGTAGTGGAAGGACGTTAATCAGCGGCTGACTATGTAGACCTATGGTTTAGAGCATCCATTACAACGGAGAGGCACATTCGTGCAGTGGTGGATGGTACTTCCAATAGGATAATGCAGCAATCCATATCCCCAGCTGACAAGACTTTCTTTCAAAAGAATGATATCCCTATAGTCTGTCATCCAGCGAGCTCTCCAGATTTGAATCTGACAGAGAACATTTGGTAATAGACGGTAAGAGATGTCTACAAAAATGGGCATCAATTTGAAACAGTATATGATTTTCGTGATGCCATCTTCCTCTGACCATCTTCCTCTAATCAACTTAATCCGCATTTCAAGCAGGCACAATTTTTTTTAGTTTATCAATAAAAATATGAAGAGGCATGACTCATTACTAAGTCTTGATTTGGCTTACTTTAATTTCGTTGTAAAGGGTTCTTCTACTTGGTGACTTATTGGTTTTGAAATTTTCACAAGTAGGTAAACACCTAAGTTGCTTAAAATTTGATTTCCAAAGTAAATTGATTAGCAAGAATCTATTTATTATCTTTATCTGTTATCTTTATGGATGAGTAAACTTTAGTTACAAAAGATTTAAAATCTATTCATGCAAAATAACTCATTTCTTCCATTTTTATCTTGTCCTAAACTTATGACCCGGAATGATTTATAGCATATGTATATGCCTACATTGTGTGATCACGATTGACAACAGAAAAACACCTTATTTTTGGTTTACGATTATACTATCAAATAAAGCAAAAGAATCTCTCAACCAAAAGTACATTCATGGTCTTTATGATTCATACTACGTTTAGATTATTTGGTACATTGTATAAGCTCTCAGTATTTTTGGCAGGCGGTTATTCTTTTATTTTGTTTAAGGTAAGTAGTTATTATTGTTATTGGAGAGACAGTCTTCATAGCGGTGTATCTGAGCCTAGGAAAATAGGAAGAAATCTAATCTACATTTAGGCGGCAGACACAGCCCACGCTGTCCACAGCTGCACTAGATGAAACAGCTGCTTTGACAGATAGTACCGAATAATTTGAAAGTTCATTCAACAGCCACCCTAAAAGAGGCATCGAATAATTTGTATGTTCATTCAACAGCCACCCTAAAAGAGGCATCGAATAATTTGAATGTTCTATCAACAGCCACCCTAAAAGATTGTATCGAATAATTTGAATGTTCATTCAGCAGCCACCTTAAAAGAAGCATCGAATAATTTGAATGTTCTATCAACAGCCACCCTAAAAGATTGTATCGAATAATTTGAATGTTCATTCAGCAGCCACCTTAAAAGAGGCATCGAATAATTTGAAAGTTCATTCAACAGCCACCCTAAAAGCGGGTACCGAATAATTTGAATGTTCATTCAGAGCTTTGCTGTCCATTAATTTTTCATGGCATTTTACAGGCGTAATAACTTGTCGTCACGCAATAAAGAGGATTATAGTATCGCTGTGATGTAAATGAGTCAAAAGCTTAGCAATTCCACTGGTTCGTAACACTAATGAAAACCAATGAAAATATAAAGCGTTATCGTAAAGTTTTATTGTCTTAATGATGGAAGGGTGACAAGAAATAATAAAAAAATGGCTGAAAAATAGGTCACATTAGAAGCTCGATACAAGAACAAATTTCGGTTTTTTCAAAGATGAGATTNTAAAACTATTTGTAAGTTTGGTACGGAATTGTGATACGATGTAGTTATTCATTGTGATGAAAACTAGTATCGTGAAGGTCCAGTTTACATTGTGAAGTTACCAGAAAGAAAATCATGAGTCTAAGGCATTGAGTCTTATTGGAAGGGTACTTTAAAGTTTTAGTTCTCAGTACAATGTTTGTTACAGAAAACTCCACCAGTCACTCGTTCTTTCAACAAAAAAATATCGTGAAGTTTTGTTCACGTTATTTTGGTTGCGAGATAAAGACGAACTGTAGAGGTAAAAGGTAAAGTCAACTTGTCCACACGCTCCACTGGAAAACCCACACGCACTGATTCATGCTGCAGATATATTATAGACCCATTGACTCCAGAGGAATAAGTACTGCTGCAGTCGACCACGTGTCATTAGGAACTCTTGAGCCATCGATGGATGATTCAACAACCTGTGACCCCTACTATCCCCATTTCTGGGCAAGGTAAGTGACCCCACGGTAGCTGTGCATGCTCAGCAACTACCAACCAAGCACACCAAGTGGAACAAAAAACGTTTGCCTATCATGATACCTATCCCTCGACCTTCAGTGCCAACAGTCGAGCCCGCACGCCTGCTGCTACCCTGGGTAGTCGCTGGTTTTTGTGCGATAGGGTATTGTAATGATCAATCAGCTGTCTTATGTACGCACATGGAGATGGTACAATTTCATGGAATAGAACAGTAGTTCTTAACCTTTTCGGAGGTATTGAACCCCACAAAAAATTCCATACATGCATTCATCGAACCCTTCGAAGTTGGAAGAGATGTGGCATGATCAGTTGCAGCCAATGGGATTAATGGCCAAACAGAGTGTGACGTCACGAATCATACGAATGGGGTGAACCAAATCGAACCTCTGAAACTAACTCACCGAACCCCTGGGGTTCGATCGAACACAGGTTAAGAACCACGGGAATAGAACTTATTATTGAGGTTAAATTAGATGCCAAAAGCGGTTAAAAGTATCAGTACATGCTATGCTGCATTACGGCTCTTTGTTTGGCTTCTGTTTGGTAAGATTATGAGCTGCCATCAGATATATATATATATATATATATTTGAATATTTAGGGAGCAGCCCTTCAGTTATACAGGTTTGGTTGAACAATACGCCGTATTTGTGGTTGACAATTCTTTTATTGAATTTCTCAAGTTCGCGGATCTTGGCGATGG
>LQNS02278100.1:19431148-19461510 GCA_001587735.2 Parhyale hawaiensis
CCATCGTATATACATATTAGACCGTTTGTAGCCAGGGCCATTACGGATGGCTTTTATTAATGAGTTGTTGGAGTTTTCAATCCTGTTTTTTAGGCTCCATGCGCATTTCCTGGTCCTTTGTCTTATATAGTTTTGAATTTTCATACATGTTTTTCTTGTCCTTCACAATAATGCCGGGACCACTCTATTCATCCACAAGCACAACTTGTGGGGCTCGCACCTCGTCCCGATATAAATTTAAAGTTGGTAGCATAGATACGGTAGCATGAACCACGCGCGAGCTGCACCAGTTGTGCTTGCGATTTTATAGTGTGGCTTCGGCCTTGAACGCGAATTTGTGATGTACATCAAGGACAGGAATCACGGGGCAAATATTTTCACTAGTTTTAACTATATTTATTATTATTATTATTATTAAATCACACAAGGCTGGCGACGTAGGAACGGAAAAATTCGATGAGGTTAACAAACCCCCACGCAACCAGCCCAGCGGGTGGAGAAAACAAAAGGATGAAAAAAAAGAAGATCCGAGATAAAAAAATTTCGAGACCAATAATGTAAAAAATGGAAGAGATCGGTATTACTGAACAAATTGCAATTGGAAGCGCTCGTGTGTTCTGAAGTTTAAATAGAAAAACAAGGGGCAGGTGCAAAGCATCCTTCAGTGAAGAATCAGCACTAAATTCATGAATAAGGAAGTGTTATCGCCTTCGGTATTGCTGGAGGCGTAAGCTCGAATTTCATTAATAATTCATCGGAAAGAAAGCTTAACTTAAAATGTAACATCTCGAACTGCAGTAAGAAGGACTAAGGGAGGAGATGTTATAAAAGTTAATGCTGCACTGTTTGGTTACCACTGATTTTTATTTATTTTATTCAGCGTAGGTACAGAATGTGAATTGATGAGAGAATATTAAAAAATTTGGTAAATATTCGTCTTATCCCCCACCCGAGTTATGGGATAAGAAAGTGCTTTCTAGCATAATTGAGTGGTGCTGAAAACAAAAATGACATCTATTTTTTTGTGGAAATTAGGCAAACCAGTCCTACGCCATACCTAACCTGCTCGATATTATGAAGGGGTTTATGCCTAACTACCCGACAGCACGGCCTAAAGAGGGGCGAATTTGGCTGTCATGTATACGCATGTAACCTAAACTAAAGCAGCAGCGTACTCCGACGGGTCAACTAAGAAGCTGAAAAGAGGAAAATTCGATAAAACAAAAGAGCATTGCCACAAATAAAGACCTATATATTCTGAATCAGTAATTTTCAACGAATCAAAATACATATATATAATTTTGAAGTTCTAGTGGGGGATAAGACGAATATTAGCCAAAAATTTCATATAAGAATAGACTACACATGGTATGCAGTATCTCTAGTACCATAGATAAATAAATATTGTTGCCTTCATGGCCTTACTGCCTATGGGATTTACTCACTTTTGCTCTCAACTTATTCAGCTTAGCAATAAAATTAAGTAGATCGTTAAAGGTTTATTAATACTGCCTGTTACTCATGTACTGAAGTACTTGAGAATTATATGCTGTATGGTTTTTATTTTCAAAGATTTACCGTAAATTAATCGTCCCATGTCAGATGCCACAAGGAAACACAGTGCATTCCTCGTTTAATATTTTTTTGCACTTTCAAGTCTTTCACCGTCAAAGAAGATCATATTTTGAATTTTTAGAAGGTGTTATTTTAACTGAAACTAATGGTAGGCCACTTTTTTGCCACGATGCCTCTTCATAATTGCTTATTTTTCTGTGATAAATGCTGTGCAATTGCCACCTTTTTTTTATACTTCAAAAATTGTGTACCTGGCTAATTTCACATTGGGACCGCCGTTTTATCGTCTTATTTTCACTGCTCCTAACGCGTCGCTCTCACTACCAGCAACTATACTAACTGGAGCTGGACTCTGAGAGCGTATACCTCCGCCAAGTTTCCTGTTGCTAGACGCAATGGTAGACAGACAAACGGATAAACGGACTGCCTGGTCATAAAACGAAATTTTTTTGATCTGTTTTTCGTGATGATCCTACCAGTTTCTGTAAATTTCTTGAAAAACCGTTCATAATCTTTTGGGCTATGTTGCTAAAAGAGAGAATAACAGACAGACAAACCGCGGCAAAAATGTAATTTCTCCTGTTCCGTTTGGAAAATAACGACAGAAATAAATCTCGAGTTTCAATGTAAAAGATGGGATAGAATTAGCGTAAAACTTATATCTACACTCAAGGAGTTATAATAACAACGGGAGGAACAGACATCAGTTGATCGAATAATCGTGACGTCATATCCCGAACGGCGCTCCAGCCTGTGACGTCACAGCGGACCCAACGCGCTCTAAATTAGAAGCAGAGCTCTACCCAGTAGGGTTGGTATGTAACTGCATATTAACGTAAAAATGCAGGGTAGGTAACAATGTGCTGACATAAATCATTAGTTTCAATTATCTAGATGATTTTATGGGCATTTCCATGCAATAACGTAGAATGCAAAGTCCCGAGAACACGAAACAAATAAGAAAATAAGCAAAACGACGAATTTGAGAAGTAATATTACTGATCATATGTGTTTATCAGAGGAGCCTAGCTTGAGAAACGTCGACTATGACACAATGGTAGTTATTTTAGGTCTTATAGAAAAATTTGACTTTTGTTGGGCAAAATACTCCTTGTCTGTCTGCCACTGTTGGTTATTTTCTCATCTAGCTATCTTTCAGAGATCTCAGACTATTCATTTTGCTCGTCCCTGTGGATGATCGACAACTACTGTAAAATGTGCCTCAAGATCTCGGCGAGGTTAGGAGCAGTTAGGCAATACTCTGCGACTAGGTTTACCTTTAGCAGACCATGCACTATGCAGACTATGAGCTGGAAGGTGAGGAGGGCTAAATTATAAATTGCTATTCTGGTATTGGGGAAAGAATACCACGATATCAATTCAGTCATAAAGAAATACAGTACGTAAATAAATAAATATGAGTCATTAAGATATCAGATCCAGCTAATTGTACATGCCTGATACGCTATGACGCGGACCTCGATCCTTTTTTATTTTTCGTATGCGTGTCTGTTCTTCCGTTATTCTTCCGTTACTATTACTCCCTGATCTACTAGTGTTCCACGCCGTCATAAAATAACGGATAAAATTTTTACTTGTGCTAAACCCCGTTTCATTCTGTTACCAACGCTTCAAAGGACTTATCAGAGTAAATTTCAACAATCTGTCTGTAAACACCGGAGTCATTCCGGTGGCCTTTACGACTGCGGTTTTAGCGGCGGTGTTTGTGCTGTGCAGTTGTCTTTAACACAACCTGTTTTATGCTGTCCTAACCTGTCCTAGTTCCTAATCGTACCTCGTCTAACACTATTCTAACCTAACGCGTCTAACCTAACCATAACATACTTCATCTAACATACACTACCTAAAAGTCTTCACCAGAACCGCAGTGGAAAGGGCTGCCTTTCTAATCAGGTCTGCAAGCACGGATATATATATTTGACCTTTACATTTAAATGCACGTACTTGCTGGCCATGTCAAGTTCCCATTAATAACTAGAGCACTCTGAGAGCGCATACCTCCGCCAAGTGAAGCAAGGGTAGCAAAAAATTTTAATTGGCTCTGAAACCATAATTTTCTTTGTATAAACTCCAAAATCTAATCATTTGTGCCTTTTTATATTATTAACAGCTTGTTCAATTTTCTTGGAGAGTTATACTGAGTTATACTGTTAACAAACGTTATGACAAACATGAGTCAAACATACTAACGAACAAACTGATCTGCACCAAAATTTGATCATTCATGTCTTTTAACAATACTAACAACTCCTATAAATTTCATAAAGATCCATTCATTATTTTTTGAATTATTGTGCTAACAACTATAAAATTAAAACCAGTGACAAACGAATGAACGAATCATTACCAAAATTTGGTCATTTACTCTTTGTTATATACCAAACAACTCATGTTAATTTCATTAAAATCCATCCATAACTTTTTGAGTTAAAGCGTCGAGAAAAATGAGGCAGACAAACAAAAAAAAAATAAAAACGAATGGACATATCTTCACATAAAGTTAATCTTTTGTTCCTCCTAACATACCAAACAATCACTGCAAATTTCATTCAAATCGGTTGATAACTTTTTGTGTTATCTAGGTGAAAGATAAAGAGACAGACAGAGAGACAAACATGATGAAAACATAACCTCTTTGGCGCAGGTAATAACTAATTGTAAGTCGTCCCAAGCTTGCCCGACTGTGACTCCGTATCATGGATACCGTGTAGCGCTGTCTACAGAGTTCGAATTCATTCCTATCTCATTCCATAGAGCGTGACAGGAAAAATATAAATATACTAGTGGCCCGAGCCGTCATTGTAAATGACGGCATATTGGGTTATTAATGACTGGTGCACGTGTGCGTGCATCATCAATGAATAAAATCGCAGTGTAAATTGTAATTATACGCATAGTACTGATATAAATAATTACACGTTGCCTGTTGCTAGATTCTCGGTGTGACGTTAAGCGGCTCGAGAATAACTGACACCATATAGTACATGCTTTCAAAGTTCCAATGGCTACGAACTTTTCAGCGCTCCTTTCTCTTCAAAAACAAAAACGCATTATGCAGTACCCCCACCACAATCATTTATTGTGAAAGTAGCTGCAACAAACTAAATTTTGAGTGTTGGAACGCTCGTCTTTTCTACACCGGCGCCATCTTTTTTTCTCAGCAAACCTCAAACTGAGACCAAGTCCGAATTGATTGTACAACACCGGAAAATTGCAAACAAACTTTGCTGGGAGAAGTTGTCGGCGATTTTCTCAGACTTGCACATCCTTTTCGACGGAGTCCTGGGAGGTAGAAACTTTGCCAGGCTCTCGATAAAACGATGTTCTTTTTTACTGATACCGATAGCAAATACCAACAGTAGCAGACAGAAAAAGAGATTAAAGATATATAGTGGGGGATCGACTAAGAAAAAACAATAGTCATGGATAGTGCAAGAATTCTATAAAATGAATTCCTGTAAAACTGTTTTTTATTGCAAAAGAGGTAGCAAATACCTCCAGGGGACCAAAATGAGGTATAACTGTTTTTCGACGGTGAAAAGGTACCTGAATCACACTTAAAATCACTCGCATTCACCTCATAGTTAGAAAATAAAATGGCTTCCGTGGTGTGAGAACTCAGTTTCACACTTTTTCCAGCAGGATTGCAAATAGTAATGCGGGCTAGTACCATGTCTTTTTTTTTTACACCTATTGAACCAGACCCGCCTCTACACAATACGTAGAGTACCGTGCATACTTCTACTCTACTCGCGCCGTACAACACATGCCCTACACCACTTGCGCAGCACCATACATGCCCCCACACCACTCGTGAAGTACCATACATGCCCCTGCACCACTCGCGCCGTACCATACATGCCCCCACACCACTCGTGAAGTACCATACATGCCCCTGCACCACTCGCGCAGTACCATACATGCCCCTGCACCACTCGCGCAGTACCATACATGCCCCTGCACCACTCGCGCAGTACCATACATGCCCCCACATCACTCGCGCAGTACCATACATGCCCTACACCACTCGCGCAGTACCATGCATGCCCACATTCCACTCGCGCAGTACCACATCAGTCCAGCTACTGCCGCGCGCCGTCCTGCTGCTCACATTCATGACGCACTTCACCACCCGCCCGTGCGCAGTAAAGTGACGCTCGAGACGAGTTAACTGCTATCAAATTGACGCTGGCTGTGCTCACAGTGAAAGGAATCACTCCATTTGTATATTAATGGATTGAATTGCGTGCATTGAGAGTCTTGGAGGGGGAATATGGTCACCTGCGAGCCTGATAACGTCCCTCGTTAGGGAGTTATAGCTGCAGCTAACGCATTCCGACCATTGCAGCGCGGCATTGCTGCCGCCCCCCCCCCTGCATGGCCCCCGCGCTGTTTAATTTCAATCAAATTATCGCTTCAGCGTAGGGGAGAGCTGGAGATTAGGAGCTGCGAAGAATGCGCGATGGGTGCGGCAATGAAGTAAAGAATCGCAAATGAGCTTAGCTAACCAGTTTCTTAGATAAAGACAGTGCCGAGGGATAGGTATAACATTGTTTACTCATTGCAATGCTGTGAAGAAAGAATTGCCATTGACCCTGACCTGTTAGTTATTCAGCTATAGATAGTAAGTTATGTAGCAACAAGAAGCGAGTCTGTCGTTTATAGTTTTTTACTGCTTGTAAGGGAATAAGGAGATGAAACGTTATTTGACGAGATTGCGAGATACATAGAATATACTTGTAATGTCTTACTACTTCATTTCTTCAGAATTGCAATGCTATGAAGAATTCCTGATATCCAAAATACACTCATAGAACTCATGTCTCACACCGGTATAGATTTGGAGCCGAATACAAATTGAGACAAGAGAAACACAAAAAAGCAATGTAACAATTAAAAAAAAAAAAATAACGAATGTGTTACGCAACGAAAGAAAATCCAGGCAATTGCCCAAGTAAAATTATATACCTTTGATTAGTATGACTTATCAAAACATTATTATTCACACTAACGTGTTATTTTAACCTTTTTATATTGCTTTAGATGTTAATTCATTTACTAGTGTAGCACGCTATAAAATATTGATAGCAAAGAAGGTGCAACTAACAGATCTGCGTTGTATATGCTCGTGGTGGCAGTACTAGTAGTGTGCTCTTGGGCACTAATCGTCGCGCAGTTAGTTGCAATGTAATTCTGACATTTGTAATCTATTTAAGAACTGCAACTGACTTGCGTTCAATGGGAAAAAGAATACAAAAAAAATGCGTGAAGTGGGATTGATGCCCCTAGAATCTCCTGCCAATCGTCATCTCGAGCTCAACAGTTCACTCAAAATGCAGCATCAACTGTTTTTTCCGATTTCAAAATTGGATACATTTCTTGCTTTGTAAATTGTGAAATTAAAGTCATAAAGACGTCTGATTCTTCTTATAACGCTGCCATGGATCCTGATTTTTCATTTTCATCGCATATCACAACTTATTTTTACTTTGATTCGTCGATGTGTATAGGTTTGGAATCAGTTGAACTATAACGAGGAGCAAAGAAAAAACTAATTTCATTTGAGGAATTAATTTTTGTTATTTATTTATTTCCTGTTACAATTTTTGTGGAAGAGATCAAATTTCAACCGAATTAACATCATTGAATATCAGTTATACGTTGAAGTACTTAAGTGGCACTTGACTTCCTATTCAAATCTGGATTATTTTGATTTAGTTTGCAGTACAGACGGAATGATTTGTGCTACACAGCAGAGTTAGAGCCGGCAAGCAAACCTTTTTCGAACAATCCTCAATTGTTTCTTTCCTAATTTTTTTTTAAAGTATAGAACACTAAAACTTTTACCGGTCAGGCAGATCGCATTGTCCACTTTGAAACAGTGGTCTTCCGATAACAATTAATGTTTAATGTATGTAGACTGTAACGAACAAAGAATTCCAAATCGTTCCCTTCAAAGAACCTGCAGCACAGCGAGTAAAGAAGTAATCTACAATGTAATAAAGACCGATGTGTGTATATCTGTTTGTTTATCTGCTTATCCATTTTCTGTCACGCTTTGGCAAAACAGATAGGCAGAAATTAGCCAAGATTGGAGACATTGGTCGTCCTCTCAAGTTCCATTGAAAACTGATAGGACGCGTTGCAGATGATGGCAAACTTATACCATAACTGCATCCCCTGGTGCCCGGTAGACTTTAAAAATTTCACGGGAACAGCTGAAAATGAATTGGTAAAACTTTGACGAAGCTGCAGTTGATAGCAAATGTATCTGAATCAGCCACAGTAGAACTCTGATTTGAACGAGTATTACCTTCTCTATACATCGAATCTATGGCAAAATATAGGGTGACTTTATGTCTGAATGCACTTCTTGCATTGCAGAAGTTGAAATCGCAAAACTGAAGATCCTGTATCTGGAGCTTCCATTAGCACTCCCATGCATTTTGATTGTTAGATTCTTCCCTCAGATTATTTCGATGTACCGGTTATTCATAGAACCTTAGAACCATTATTCGGTGGCCGATGAAACAGCTTTCGCGAAGCAACAAACCATTGGACCTATAGGCTATCCTATCGTATCCTTGATACCAAATCGAAAATATAACTTTGAGCGTTGCTTATTGCAACGAATTTTCTCCGTGTCAGAGAGAGAAAAAGTTTCGATTTTCAGCAGTTGTAATATCGAAAGATGAGTAAGATCAACGGAGACGGCTCATCACAAATTCTTCGCTGTCATTTTTTAACAGCGCGGGCCCTCTCGTATAACAATAATGTGGGCTAATGCTAATCATTTACTAAATAATAATACACAGTTGTTTGTCGCTTGCTCCGCGTCCACTTGTTTGCTCGCTCTGGCTACAATGTTGGTCCTTCCCTCCGTCACGCTGTTAAGGATTGAGATAGGAGAAAATTCATCTACTGAAAAACAAGTTGTGATACCATAAAAATTAAACCCTTGAGGTAACGGTGACAATATAGCTTCTGAAACATATTTTAACAAATGGGAATACTGCATTTTCTGATTCTCTCTTTGCTTTCCAAGCTAGCTTCGTTCAGCTTGACAGGACGATGATGATTCTTCTGAGTGTGTTAGATGAAAAGCGGTGTCTTTGATAGAGTTATTGATCCTTCTGTTAGCTGAATCTTTTCGTAGCAGTTGGAACTTCACGCTGAGCAGACGCCTATATACATTGAATTTACATTGCGCCAAACTTCGACGCTTGAGGTTCAACTATCTGTTGGTATTCACGATACGGTATGCCCTTAGAATTTCCGGTGAATTTTTTTGACTGAACTATATTTTCTTGGTGCTGCTAAACATTTGACCAATTACTAACTGATATTTGTGTCTTACGTTGCAGGGGATATTTTGCTCCCCCAAAACTCATGGCTGTACAACTTGCGTTTCAGTAATGGAAGACGAGGCCTGCAGGGATGAGACCCATTTTACAGCAAAAACTATACTGAGAATAGGAGCAAGAGAAAACTTAATCAGAAAATACTGATGTAATTTTTTAGCGGCTGGGCCCTCTAGTATAATGAAACGCTTCGTGTGTTTATTTATTTCGTGTCCGCTCTTAAGAAAATAGATAGGCGAAGAATAGCCCAGCTGCAGATTTTGTAATAACATAGAAACCGTTGACCAGGTTGCAAATGTTGCAAAGGCTTATCCTTATCGCTTTTTATGAGGACACGTATTGCTTGAAACCCTTCTTGAAATCGGAGCAATATACATGCATCTTCTGGAGTCCAATTTATAATTTTTTCTCTCAGGTCACAAAGTATAGATTCGGCAGATGGTCAACGAAGTGGTCTGGAGGTGATGATTTTTTACGGGCAGTAGACAGTTATTTCTTCAAGCTTACTGTCTTTCTTATTTGACGGAGAAGTTTCTCCTCATAGGCGAAAATTTCAGCACTTCAAATGAATCAGATATTTGAGTTAAAAAGACGGTATCAACGATATCATTGCAACCGAGCGCTCGCACTGGAGCTGCATTGAAGTTTATTGGAGTGTTTTACTAAAGAGTTCACTTCCGTCTATCATCAACATAGAATACCTTAGGATGAGAGCACGACAAAGGATCAATGAAGAAAATGGAGAAGTATGCCAGAGAAGATTCCGCACCGGCCTATATGTATTAGGCAATCCTATCGATTACTGATCAATTTTTCACGCGCGGGTCCACTGGTCCTCATATAAAAAAATGCTTGGTGTTTTTATTTATTTACTTATTTCGTGTCCGGACTTATGGAAATAGGCGAAAAATAGGCCAAGTTGCAGATTTTGTACATATCGATGGCCAGGATGCAGAATATGGAGATGATTGGATCCTTTTCCCTCTATCTGAATGCACTTCTTGCTTGAAACACTTCTTGATATCTGAACAATATATATATATATGTAGTTTCTGGAGTCCGATGCTATAACTTTTATCTCTCAGGTCACAACGTATAGATACACCAGATGATCAACGGAGCACTCATGACGGGCAATAGACAATTATTTCACGGGTAGTTAGTAGATAATTAATTCTTTTCCTGAGAGAGCAGATTTCGCTTCAGCGGCAGAAATTTCAGCACTTCAATGGAGCAGGTATTTAAGTATGGACGACAGTATTATGGATACGGTGCCCTCACATTGCATAAATAAGGTGACTGAAAATCCATTAATGTTTCTTGCAGAGGTTTACTTAAGACTTTACTTTGAAAGACGGACGTTTATATAAGAAAGAGGATATGGAACGCAAAAGAAGAAGGAGACTACGACAGTCTCATGAACGAAGACGTGCTACCATGCAATGGGGAGAGATGAAGCGCCTCTGGGGCACAGTGACAAGAACGACTTGAAGCAGAAAGATTACAGAAGGGAATAAGAGCTGTTAATTAGAGTGAGAGGGAAAATGTGGAAACGGCAAGTCCGAGAAGAGAGCAAACAAATCGATTATTGCGTGATATTTTTCACGCAGGGGTCCACTAGTCGAAGATACTTGAACTTGAAACCCCTTTTCGACCCTCCCACCTCATGAGCCGAGGACAGCAAACGTCCGTCGTGGGTTACCAAATATCGACTTTTTGATTCTCATAGTATTATTCAGCATTTGATATAATGCCATCTCAAAACAATAACTAACGATAGCAGTAATTTTTTTTCGTCTGTGGCAGATGAAGCTGGACCTCGTTCCAGTTGTCATCGGAGCTCTGGGAGCAATGTTTAAGAATCTCAAGACCGCCCTGCGAGAGCTGAAGTGCCGCCATCTTCATCCAGGAATCCTCCAGAAAACGGCTCTACTTAGAACAGCGCATATCATTCGCAAAGTGCTCTGAGCCTTAGGTTGCGGAATGCGACCCGGCGCTAGGGCGTAGAGCTAAACATCTGTCAAACAATCCAAAACTTGGGTTGTGAAATTCCCTCGATAATAATAGCACTTGTTTTTGAGAACTTATGTACATTAGAACTTAATATTTTTCGCATGATTGGATGCCACACTAAGGCGAAAAGTTGGAAACAGCCTGGAGTAGGAGTTACGAGTACATTATTTTTCTCTGTCTGCTCTCGTGTTTCCATCCACTGGAGCACCAATAACTTCTCTGACCTCATGTCCGAGTCCACAGCAGTGTTTCCATCATATGAATAAGTGAATGGTGTGGATGGAAAGCATTTTTTCGAATTTTAGTTAAATGCGCATATTACAAGGTTTTATTTTCTCTTTATTTTATTTTTTACTATAACATATTGTTGCTTGAAGTAAGTTGTTATCTCTAGCAAATTCCATCGCTCTCTTTCCTTGTTTAAATTGATTTAGAACGTCTCATTTGGTTTCAGTGCATTTTTCTTCTTATTAGATTCGCATATACTTTGACAGAAATTATAGAGGCTGAACTACAACGACGCTATATATGATATTCAGCGTGAAGATTTACCGGTGATAACTAAAGGGGAGTGTTACTCAAGTAATAGTCCCTTGAAAACAAGTGAAACACGGACTGCGTTTCTGTAAAAATAAGAGGAATAATCGGAAACTGATGCAAAATTTTACGTCAAGTAGAAAATGCGTGATGCAAGATGGTAAAAAGTAGAGAGTACGTACTACTGTAATTTGTGTAATACATATTATTATGTGCAGTAAAGAATATAAGATTCACTCAATTACCTAGATTTTAGATATACAGTGTATAAACTATGTATGGACCAGAGAATGAATCAAGAAGTTATTTCTATATCTTTGTTTGAAATACTAAAAAAACAATAATTAATTTCCCCTAAACTAAAACGCTGCTCCCAATATAATGCCTGGAAACGACAACACGGTGCTGATGTTATAAATTTTACGCCCACGTTAAGACCTAAAAGAGAACTCAGGCTGAGAGCTATTCAATCTAGTGAGAGATTAGATTAAAGTGATGTGAGTATCATGACAAATACATTCTTATGACATGACAAATATATTCCTATCGAATTGTGTCCCGCGCATTTTATATCGATGCCGTCAGTTCTATTTTCTAAAGCCCTTGATGCCGATGACAGACTATTTATAGTCTGGATCAATGATAAAATTCTGTATATAGCTTTTCTCGTTAATGAATACTGCGTCTGAATAGAGCTTATTAGGCCTATTATTCTGCAGCTCAGAGGACTTAGTACACAAATGATTCTAGCATCGAATTACTTTTTAGCGATCACTTTTACTTTCAAAGCATTTAATATCGATAACATTGCTGTTCAGTAGTTCTAATACCGATGATTCTGCTAGCCAATAAGATTCATACATTCGACGTTCTTAACAGCGATAACTTTGCCATTGAGCTCTTGTAATATTGATTATTCTACAGCCTGATGATGTATATGTTAAGAACTTTCGCTTACGAAGCTTTTAACTACAACGACACTACTATCTATGACATTAAATATAACTCCATTACTTTTTTGCAGTCTTTTACTTCAATAACTCCTGTCAGTGAGTGTTCAGTTTTCATCAGGGGCTGGTCGGCAACCAACGCCCACTGACCTGGAAGGAACCGACCTCCGAGCAGCCAGTGACGCAGGTATTTTTGTTGAAGCTCTAACTACAGTCTCTTCCTCTCTTTTTATTTGTGTCTCAACTTTCCAACACGTCAAAGCATTTTATTTTGAAGTCCACAAGCTTCCTAAATTACGAGCGAGCTACAGAAAAAATAAAACTCGAAAACAGCGTTGCATTTAAATATGAAAAAGCTTTTGTTATATCGCTAGCAGGTTTTTTCCAGGCAGCATAAAGAGCATAATGGCTATTTGCCTCTCTAATAGCGCTATTTTAGAGGCAATATTTTTTTCTCTCTGTGTAAACAAGAAGACTAAAGAAGGGTTATGCAACTATACGCTTCGTAAAATGTCTACAGTCCAAGCATCTTAGTACGTGTAGGGTACAGAAAACTTTACTACAAATATACGAATATTGCTGACGAAGTTCTTTAGTAGCCTAAAAGTATTCATGACACGAGCCCTTGCGATTTAGAAATAAGACGTGGTTCAGATACAAATTTACGAATATTAAGAACAGTATTCAACTATTATTGACACCGACAATGCACGTATAGTTTCCTCATCCAGGGTAAACTAGAACGCCTCATAGCCTAAGACCATCACCCACGGTGGGGGAAAATTCAACGAAGTCATTTTTAAAAAATAATGGCCAGCTAATCCTAGTTTCTCATACGGATGTTATGCCCAACAAGGTTAGCGCGCTACGCACCTAGTTTACTACCTCCTTAAGTTTATTGCCTCCATAATGAAAATAGAACACCTAGAGGCATAAGAGGATCTGCCGCGGTGGAGGCAAATTCGCCGCGGTAGAGGAAAATTCAGCGCCGTCGTTTTTGATAGCTAGTTTTTTGGCATGGGTCACATCTAGGTCGACGCACAAAACATCTATGAAAAATTATAAAGATTGCTCAACTTCTTCGACCACTTACTGGGTTAACAGACATATATATTTATAAATATATAGCTAGAATGTACACTAAATGTAAGGCAATCAGCTGAGGTTAGGTGTAACGTTGAACTTTACACCTAAATCCACGGGCTTCTGCTCGTACGTTTGTAGACAGATAAACGCGCTGGGCCTTCCTTAGTCCGCCGCCGACCACCACTGTACTAGAGAGCCCCTTCAAATCAGCTCCCGCTCATAAGGTTAGGTGAGGCCAGCACTGGTTCTGCTAGTGTCCCGAAGTGTTTTTACTGCATTTATGTGGGTTTTTAGCGTTTAAGTGATTTTTTTTTTGGGTTATAACTGTTTTTTAACTTAGCGTCAATCTTTGATTTGCCTTACTTAGCGTCAATCTTTGATTGGCCTTACTTAGGGTCAATCTTTGATAGGCCTTACTTTACGTCAATCTTTGATCCTTAGCAGATCCAGTCTTTGCCTTTACCTAACCAAAATGAGAAAATCTTCACTGAACGTTAGCAGAACCAGTCCTTGCCTTTTACCTAACCTTATGAGAACGAGCTAATTGGCTCGTGGGCTATTACACTTAATAGCCTTTTACACCATAAAAATACACTTAATGGCTGAAAATTACACTAAACGGACCTCATTACACCCAAACCCTTTGTTCGCTATCCATTCACTATATATTCATACTTAAATCTCCAGCGAAAACATTATCACCTCTCTCACTTCGA
This sequence comes from Parhyale hawaiensis, assembly GCA_001587735.2. NCBI lineage: Eukaryota > Metazoa > Arthropoda > Malacostraca > Amphipoda > Hyalidae > Parhyale > Parhyale hawaiensis. The sequence goes on from LQNS02278100.1 coordinate 19,445,408, forward strand.
TCGCGGGTGAGAACACCTCGTGGCGTATGACGATCTGCCGCGATGGAGGCAAATTCGCTGAGGTAGTGGCAAATTGAACGCCTTCATTTTTTTATGGCCAGCTAGGCCAAGTTTTTGGTATGGATCACATCTAGGTCAACCCACCAAATTCCCTATAAAAATTCCGAACATTGCTCAACTCCTTCGACCACTTTTTGGATGTACAGGCAAGTATATATGCATATTAAATATTTCCAAATATATATAGTTGAATCTTCAACGAAAACATTATCACCACTCCCACTTCGTTCGCAGTTGATAATCAGAGGGCACCGAAATCTAAATAAAATATCGCCTTCTCTCTAGAATGAGCCCCTTGGTTCATTTCCCTTATAGCTGAAATTGCATTTTGTGATGAATTTCCAGAATATCTAATAGGGAACCGAAATCTAACTATTGTCTCCTCTCTAAAAATGGCCCCCTGGTGCAGTTTCCTAAATAACAAAATTGCATTTTGCAATGTTCTGTTTTTAGGTAACACACAGCCCGTAAGATAACACAAACTGCACGAGAAGATTCTATATGGTGCATCTAGAGCTCAGTAGAATGCACCCGCCCTCCAAAGCAGCCGAACAGACAATGAGGTGATAGGCAGCGGTTGCCGGTTGGCAGCCTTTGAGTATCAGGGTAGCTATACAGACAGAGGAATATAATAATAATAATAAAGTTTATAGAATTTGAAGCACAACAGAAGCACAACTTGTAAGCGAACTTCAGAACTTCGTCGAGACCGCTATGACGTCACTATTGTCTCTTGTCCTGCTGCGCCCATAACTTTATTGCTATAGACTAGTGCAAGAGTATCCACTATTTCGAGGATACTTGGAGTGGCTGCAGAGATATCTAAATACTACTGGTAGCATGGCAACAATCATAGACCGTAAACAAGCAGCCAAACAACTGTGACGTCATCGTTGTTCCAAATTGCCTCGCAAAAAAACTGACGTAATGCATGTCTGCGTTCATCAGTGTGTGGTAAATACGTAGCTGCTGCCACTGCAGCTTTGCTATGGTAGGCAGTAATAAAAAACTGGAAAACGTAGTTGTGGGTGACGATGAACTAAAACTACTGTCCTTATCGTTGCTTAGATAGCGATCACAACGAAAGTTATGCTTCTACTCCAGTTGGAAAAAGTAAATAAGCCAGCAAAAACATAGTTCAGTTTGCAATGTCCAGATAAGAACGTCATTAACTAGAGCACTCTGAGAGTGGATACCTCTGCTAAGCAAGGCAATGTTAACGAAAAATTCGAATTGGTCCTGAAACTGGGATTTAATTTTTGTCATCACCATATTTTGGTCACTTGTCCCTTTTGACAGTAATACCAGCTTCTGCATTTTTCTTTGAAGATCTTTCCGTAACTTATTGAGCTATATTCTAACAAACAAATTGAAAAACATAAAAACGAAAAAAAAAGATGATCACCAAAATTTGGTAATACTGTATGTGCCACCTAATATTTCTAACGATTCCTGTGAATTTTATGAATATCCGTTATTAATGTTTTGAGTTGTGTTCCTGAGAAACATTTAGACTTACATTGATTTATGTTATTTAAGATTACTAACAAATGTTTCAAGTGTCATAGAGATCCGTTAGTAAATTTTTGAGTTATGTACTGATAAACATAAAAAAATCACAGAGACTAACGGACGAAGAGATCAGCAGAAAAAGTTGGTCAGTTGCTCCTACTAACAGCCCCAACAGCTCCTACTAATTTCATAAAGATCGGTTGATAGGTAACTCTTCTAGTTATGCTACCTTGAAAAATGAGGCAGGCAAACAAACAACCTTTTCGACTGATCTTCACTAAAAGTTAATCATCAGTTCCTCCGAACATACCTAACAGTCCTTGTCATTTTTTGTAATTAACCGTCCATAATTTTTTGAGTAATCTTGATGACAGAGACAATTCACCAAGACAGACCAGAGATAGATGGAGAGATAAAGAGACAAACCCGACAAAAGCATACCCTCCTTGACTGAGGCAACCGGAAACTAACAATACTGTCTTACATACTTCTAGCAGCATTTTTCTGAAACATTCGCAACCAAATTCTCAAACTAGCAAGAAAAGCTAAAATGTTTTGGCATGGTAACGTCGGGGCGAGAAATTGTTGAGTCGCATCAGGATATACTCTTGACGTTCTACCTTATTTTCTCAAGTCTTTTGATGCCGAATCATCAGAGAAATGGCTGACAGAACTCTCTCTCATTCCCTCCATACTCACCGATGTTGTTTCCCTTCCCGCTTTGACTAATCATGTCGCAGGAAATTGATGATGGCTGCTTTTATTTTACTGCCGAGCACTCGCCGATGCGCTGGTAATTACTTTCCGATGCGAGTCATTAATTAAGGTATTTTTGATACTGTACAATGAGCGTGTCTTGTTGTACACGAGCAGAAGAATTTAATTAGTCAGACACGGCCTAATTAAGGGTGATCGCGCCCAAAAGATCACATAAAATCCGCGATTTATAGAAGACAGTCTACATTTTAATGCAGAAACAAATCCTGCTATAGACACCAATGTTTGTTCGAGAATTTATGCATCTGTGGACATGTTTACGTTTTTAGATATAGACCCAATTGACCCGACTGTATGATTTTTTGCCTTTTTGTAAGTTGATGTACGAATGTATATTTTTGTTAATAGAGTCAGCTTTCTAAAACGATGAAGAATAATAAGTGCTGGCACATTAGTGGTTATTCGAACTAGTTGCCCTGGCTCAGCGACGGAGGTTACAATGCAGAACTCAATAGATGTAAGGCTCTTCTCAACGGACTGCCAGAGCAGTTGTCAGCACCGATGCTACCATCTCTTTTAGACTCATATGTTTCTTTACGGTTAATGAGGTCCTTCAGGAACTAACCCACCTGAATGTGTAGTACAAATCAACTGGCGCAGATAATCTTTCTTCCCGTATTCTGCATGAAATGGCTCCGGTCATCACAACACCACTGCTCGAAATATTCAATAGGTCTCGTAGAAAGAGAGACGTTACGCACGATTTGTAACTCGCTAACGTGATCCTAATACATAAGAAGCGAGGCAAGAACTATCTTACCTCATGGGTTCCCAAAACAATCGAATGCCTCTTGAAGAAGCGCATCACTGACCGTCTGAGGATACACCCTCACCATCTCATTTTCGACACTCAGCACGGCTTCCGAGATAGAAGAAGACGCTTCTTACTGGACATAAGAAAAAGGGTGTGCCTCGTTTAGCTAGACTTGCAAACGGCATTTGGCAAAGCCCCCATCAACAGTTGTTGAAAAATAAAAGCCCGTGGCATCCAGGGAGACTATTCGCGCGGATCCGAGCATGGCTCACTGGTCGACAGCAGGGAGTGAAGCTGCAAGGTGAGACGAGCGACTGGACGCCGGTCTAATCTGGGCTTCCACAAGACAGCGTGCTTGCTCACATCTGTTCATAATTTACGTCTATGATGTTGATTTCAACGTCTGCAGTAAAAAAGTAAATTTGCAGATATCCCTATATTGAGTCATCCTGCCAGGGATAGATTCGAGCTCCAACAAGATCTGGACCGCCTCATTGCATCGATTGCTTAGTAGGAAATGAGCTTTAATGTCGGCAAATGTTGTTTAGTATTGCCCGTTCTGTCGGAGAAATTCTAAACCCGATTGAAAATGAACAAAAGAGAAATAGCAGCTGTCACCAATCAACGTGATCTGGGAATAGTTATTGCAAACAAACTACAACACACTTCAGCAAGTTGACAATAGAATGAAAGTAGCAAACCAAGTACTGGGATTCGTTACCATGAGTTTCCTGTACATAAACAATTCCTTGTTCAAAGCTCTAGTGCGCCCACATTTAGGATTTGCTGTTTAATTCTGGTCGCCACATCAGTGCAACGATATCGATAAAATGGAAAGAATCCACGCAGAGCAACAAATTTGATACCTAAGCTGGGACATGAGCCATACAAGTATCGCCTAGAGGAATTAGAACTCATCTTTCTCGAGCAAAAGCACTCAGGGAGGAACTAAGAGACATATTCAAGTAATGGCTTCAATGACGAGCCTACAACAGATTTTTTTTTCTTTTTTTGAGAGAGAGAGACGTTAATGATAGCCTAAGAAACGACGGTCAGAAACTCAAACCTAAAACTCGTAAAACTGCTATAGGCCAGCAGTTCTGCAGTTCTTCCCGTATTCATAATGAATACGTGGAATAGACTCACCACTGAAGTTTTCTGTGCAGAGACAGTCAATGCGCCTAAAAATCGTCTTGACAAGCATTGGGGCGACACACTCTACAGCTACGAGCATCTGCTCCATGAGTCACAAACTCTTAACGGCCAAAGCTTCAGAGACCACCTTAATCTACTATCTTTCACATCCCAACTAACTCATCGTCTCCGAGCTCTGCGGATCTGCAGCAATAAATCGTGCTTGCAAAATCATTTTTACTGAATTTTTTTCCTTCATAATGGCAGTAGCCCATAGAGGGCCGGAGCGTCCCAACTGCTCTCTGGAAACAGGCCTGTTGGTCCATGTGCAGCCAGCTATCTAATCTAATCTTCACAAACTGTGCCAAACGTTTTGCATCATCGAACTCTCAGTAAATAATTTCACATACTGAAATACATCTACTCTCACTGCATACGAGTGTCACAATCCAGAAAAACAGTCATAAGTTGAATTAGAATTTATCGAAACTATTTACATTAACATAAAGGATGCTACGTTTCATGACCCATTTATACTCCCTAAATAGTAAATCTGCCACTTTTTCATTCTAATACTGCACTGAAGCACAAGTGAAACAAAGCAGTTATTCTACATTACATCAATCCTAGTATAATAAAAAGCTCCGTGTGTTTATTTATTTCGTGCCCGCTCTTAAGGAAACAGATAGGTGAAACATAGACCAGGTTGCAGATTTTGTAATTAAATTACGTTTTCATAGAGATCAATGGCCAGGTTGAAGAAGATGGTGAAAGTGGAATCATCTTCCCTCTTTCTAAATGCACTTTTTGCTTGAAACACTTCTTAAAATCGAGACAATATATATGCAGCTTCTGAAATTCGATTCTATTAGTTTTTTCCCTTATGTCACGACATATAGATTCGGCAAATGATCAATGGAGCACTCACGACGCGTCGGGCAGTAGACAATTATTTCACGAGCAGTAGACAACTTTATCTTTTAGCTTACAGTCTTTCTCTGAAGGAGCAAATTTCGCTTCATAGGCCAAAATGTCAGCACTTCAATGAAACAGATATTTGAGTATGAATGACAGTATCATGGATACGGTGCACTCACTTTGCATATAAACTGACAGGAGTAACATTCAAGTTTATTGAAGTGTTTTATTCAACATTTTACTTTGGAGGACGAACGTTCAATTAAAAAAGAGGACAGGGAACGTAAAGGAAGAACGACACTACTAAAGTATAAAAAATGAAGACTTGCTACCCATGGAGAGAGATGAAGCGCCTATGCAACACAGTGACAAGATAGACATGAAGCAGATAGATGACAGAATGGAATAAGAGCTGCTGATAAGCGTGAGAGGGAAATGTGGAAACGGCAAGAGAAAAGAGCAAACTTATCGATTATTGCGTGAATTTTTCATGCACAGGTCCATTAGTCTATATGAATAAACACTGTATACATGAAAAAAATAATGTACCTACTATAGTGCGACAGTGACTCTCGCGCACAAGTTGCATATTGCATAAAAGCGAATTTTTTTGCCTAGAAAGAATCAGTGATCACACTTTTCCATTTCCATATTAGGAGAACCTGGTGTAGTTCCCACATTTTTCAAAATATGTCCAAAAGTGTGGTAAAGTGGCGTGTATGATATGTATTCCTAGGAGCACGTTTGATTGGGCAGCAAAATTAAGCGTTTTAGGCTTGACTTGTCCTAATATTCAGCCAGGTGCCCCGGCTTCGACTTATTGTTTCAAGTTTCAGACTTTTACTCAATTACCTGTGAGACTTCCAAGAACTTAAGTCATACTACGAAAAATGGAAATTTCAGTCTGCTCAACATAATCGGATTGCTTTTAACACCTGCAATACAATGCAAATTGACGAGAATGAAGTTCGTATTTGCAGTTCCGGACAAGTGAAGTCGAGTGGACTTTGATGACCCAAGCGTGAGTGCCCTTAATGTGGTTTCGTGTTTAAAATTAATACATGTTGCACAGCGATCTTGCATCATAAAAAAATCGAAAGTATCGTACGTGCAATATTGCCAGTATTATAATAGTAATATACTTATTATATAATGCCGTTTCTAGTAGTGTTGCGTCAAGAAACGCGGCTTTTGTGTAGCACTTAAACATGTCATAAGCTGAAATTGGTCCTTACAGTTGAATTTACAAGATAGACATGTTGTAATCCCGATTTATAGGTTCCCGGTGTTACACCGGGGACTCAGCCTCTTGCCAGTCGTGTCGCAATCATAACCCGGGAAACGGTAACGACAATTGTGTCACGCGTTACAGTGACGGAACAGGGTCACAGCTGGTAAATATCTATTGCAAATAGAGGAAAGCTCAAACACTATGCAAATGAGCACCTCACAATATCAATACCCAGTATAAGTAAATTAGACAATTAACTTTGAGCTTCCTTTGGCAAAATCACAATTAACGCTATATTTCATCATTGTTAAGCTCACGCTGGTTATCAATGGCGCCCTCATTTTGGTTTACATTTACCTTTTACCAGGTCCCCGTAGCTAAATTTCTTCGTGATTACAACGCGCTTCGCATATTTTTCACTGTACTGTGTATTGCTTTATTAATATAAAGTTAATTCAGTATTTTATTCATAAAATATACCACAAACTTTTAAAGTCATTCTAAACTAGTTTTTATTGTGAGCACCATCTCCTTCTGTAATTATTCATAACAAGATTGCGTCATCAAACCATTCATCGTTGAGTTTATGCTGGATGGCGTTGTGCCTTGTCAACTGGCGCATCGACGTAGAGTTATTAGGTTTGCTTCCTCTATGAAATGTATAATTGCCGTACTCATCCACTGGCGGTGTTTCTTCCGGAGCCATTTGCTCGGGTGCAGCATACTCGGCGCATTGGTGCTCTTCTTGAGTTTGTCCTGGAACCAGTGCAATGTCGTTCAAAAGAGTAGTCTTGTATATTTGTGCCATGATGCGTATATGTTTGGAATAATCTTATTGGCTCTGCCTTTGTTAGTGCGAGCATCGGCAGCTTGAAGCAATATGTAAACAGAGTTATTCTGCGAGTTTTAATTCTCTCTTTCTTTCTTTCTTCTCTTTCCGGGCTGGTTGTGTGGGGGTTGACGACCTTATGGAGTTTTCCTCCGTTCTCAAGTCGTCATCCTAGTGTTTATAATAATAATAATGATAATAATAATAATAATGACTATGTTAATAATAATAATACCAGAATAAGCCATCAATATTATATTGTTCATGAAATTCCCAAAAGACACCACGAGAAGCTTATAAATTTTTCCGATAGAAAATCCTTCATTAAAATATGTCATGAACTGAATTTGTATAACAAGTTGAGGCCACCATATACATATTTCATCAACTATTTTGGCAATATGTTTCGCCAAAACTATTTGTAATTATATTTTGTCAGTATACTCTGTCAAATACTTTGTCATTTATATTTTCACGTGTTTTTCCAAATATATTGCCAGTATAGGTACTTTGTCAAATACCCTGTAACATACGTTGTTTCATATATATATATACTTTATTAGATACTTTGCTTAGATACTATGCTTTGTAAGCCTACTCTGCCAACATACTTTAATAAATTAATTTGTCAAATATTCGTTATGAGACGTTATCTATATACTTTGTCAGAAAACTTCACCAATTTACTTTGACAGATATATTGTCAACATACTATGTCTACATATTTTAGCGGTATGCTTTGCAAATGTACTTAGTTAATGTACATTGCCAATAAGGTATATACTCTGCCAATACTTGCCAATATACTTGGAAAACAAGTGGATCATGCATTTAATTATGAAAATCATGACACCGACTTGTTCACATAATTTAATGGTGACAAATCAGTAAAGTTTTTCTTTCACGATTTAAAGCTTATGAATACAGTAGGTACGACAAATTTATGTATCATCGGGCATGAAATTATTCAAAGTCTTGAAAGGCGCCTATTACAATAATTATATTAGGCCCAAAAATTATGCAAGCATTTGCAATGTCAAGCAGCATTTCTACATTGGTTAATGAAATTATTCAGGTTTGCATCAGCAAAAAGCTTTTTTATTATTGCAAATGAACTTCATGAGTGTCGTGCAGTGCCAAACTGTCTTCTTTTATTGGCTCAAAAAGCTGTTCGAATGTTTGCTCCACCAAGTAGCTTGTTTATATTTTATCATGAAATTATTCATGCGTTTGCAACACTAGAGAGTCTCCAAATATTGCATCGCAACATTATATGCTTCTTCGCTTTTGTATCATGAAACTAGTCTATCATGGCAGCAGTGCAATCACTGTAACATGAAATTGTTGTTAGCCTAGTCTACCATGGCAGGAGTGCAATCACTGTATGATGAAACTGATATTAGCCTAGTCTATCATGGCAGCAGTGCAATCACTGTAACATGAAACTGTTGTTAGCCTAGTCTACCATGGCAGCAGTGCAATCACTGTAATATGAAACTGTTATTAGCCTAGTCTACCATGGCAGGAGTGCAATCACTGTAACATGAAACTGTTATTAGCCTAGTCTATCATGGCAGCGGTGCAATCACTGTATGATGAAACTGTTATTAGCCTTGTCTACCATGACAGCAGTGCAATCACTGTATGATGAAACTGATATTAGTATAGTCTTCCATGGCAGCAGTGCAATCACTGTATGATGCAATCAGTTATGATCCTGCGGCCGAAGCTTAGGAGCTTCTGAGAGGATTTATTCCACCTCCGAAACTTTTATCTTCATTACTAAATATAAGCAACGCCCGGCGCAAGCAGAGTTTTAGAAGCTTTTTCCTTCATTTTTTTTAGATGAAAAGCCGGAGTGCTTAAGAAGCTCCGTAAATATTTATACTTGCTAAATAAAGTCCGGAGCGTGTGCCGACAGAGAAGAAAGCGAAACAGAACCATCGTCAGGTGCGGGTACAGCGTGAATGTCTTTTGAAAATGCAAGTGTAGTGTTGGTTTAACTTTATTACCCAAGCTATGTTTTTTGCTGCAAGGGTTATTTGTCCAATTGTATACCTACGCGGCAAAATCCTTTAGGGCGAGGGGCTGCATAAAATAAGTTAAGCAGCATCAGCTGTAACCCTTTACCAGGCAATTGACTTTTATATGGTTACCTCCATATAGCGATTCGAACGAAAGCATTTAGAGCGACTGGATAATGCGTATATACAGTGTTTTATTTAATGTAAACTGGTTGTGCCATCGGTCTTTACGCGAATATCAAATACCGATGCCAAAAAAATGTCTTTTAAGAAAAAGTAACGACTTGAAACTAAGCTGATAGCAAGTTCATAAATCTCTAGGCATTGCTGCCGTAAATTTAGAAATATTTACTCCATCATCTGCACGTATAGATAATAGCTAAGGCTTATGGCTACTGATGCTCTAACCTAGGAAGTATATGCGTTGTACGTATGCATATATGTCTATGCTGAGGGAGTTTTCAGAAGTTTTCTGGGCTTATGTTTAATATACCCCAAGCTTTCGAACTAGCAAACGTAGCCCGTCTTCGTTCTCCTGAAGGCGGGCTACGTTTAGTAGTTCGAAAGCTTGGGGTATATTGAACATAAAACCCAGAAGATTTTAGAATACTCCCTTAGCATGAATATACCTGGGTGTCAACGTATATCTCAAGAAATTCATATGTATCTATATGTCACTATTCGTTCTATATACTTCTTGTTGGATAAAATAGCTTACTCCCATTTTAACTTAATGAAACAAATAGAATAAACAGGAACAATGGTCCGACAGGCAACAATGATATCAAAGGAGTGATTTTGATATTACTGGGGCAAGAAACAACTGCATGGAGACAGTATTGTACGCTTCAGGTTATTGTAAGCAGCTGGCAGCTCCTCTCAGATAATTCCACAAGCACGTCCAATATCCGATACAAAAGCTTTGGGAAATTTTGTACAATAATTTTAAAGTTGATGCAAGGATGAGCTGATACGACAAGCAGTGAGAGTTCTGGTGAGAGTGTCGCCCTGAAATATATATATATATATATATATTAGATATTTATATAGATGGGCGCCACTAATAGCGGTACACTCCCTCAGAGAACCTTGTAGGTTAGACAGGCAAGGACTGGTTCAGCTAAAATCATAAGTATTGTAGGTATGTATTAAACTTCATATAACACTAGCAGAACCAGTCCTAGCCTTCCTAACCTACAAGGTTGGCGGGGTAAGAGCTTATTGGAAGGGGTGCTGTAGTAGGGTGGATGGTGGCAGCACAGAAAAAAAAATTGGAAGTTTATCTGTCGAGAAGTGAGCGTGCGTTGCAACGTGCGTTCCAAAATAAAACCAAAATTGCGAAAATCAATGGTGTTTTATAATGTTTTTTTTTTTCGTTATTTGAAGCTAACAGGCCATTAGGAGGCCACGAGTTTTGGTACCTCTATCGAGACGCCGGCCACTTAACAGGCCGTATAGGAATATTCTTGGCCATCTAATAGGCCGTATCGAAATATATATATGTGCTGGAAATCAACGTGGAAGCGTTTGATGGGCCTTCTGGATCACCTCTAGAATCATGTAGCATGGTGTACCGTGTTGGTACGGTACACCGTAATAGTATTGTAACATTACCGTCATTGCACCGTAGCTGTACTCTGAGTGTACTGTGTCAGTACAGTGACTAAACCGTGGCCATTACGAGACTTTACCGTAAATGTACCGTATTTGTAACGTGACTGTACCCTGACTGATTGGTGAATGTACCGTCGCTAACCCCACTGTGCAGTGGCAGTAGAGAGCGCACCGTGATTGTGTACTGCGCTTATGAGAACTGCACTGAATGCATAGTAACTGAACCATGAGTTCGCATCATGATCCTTTACCATTCGTCACCGGTTGTCTCCAACGGCGCACGTGCAGCAAAGCAAGCAAGCAAGCGACGATCCTTGACTTTGCTCCCAAAGCCCCTGAAAAATTGAGTTCCGCACAGCGAAGATGGGCAAGAAGTTCCCCAAAGTTTTGCAATGCGAACGAATCTCCCCGTCGCTCTCCTTCAAACTTGTCCTTGACAGAGCGCGTCAGCCCCTGTGCCCGCCTCTGTTGATTTTACAAGTGTTGTCCCTTTTTTCTTTTGGATTTCTGAAATGATGTGATATTGTTGGCTGCGCAATTTACTTCCGAGAGATGAACGAGGTGACGAGTTTTTATCCACCTACAGAGGGCGCTGGGGCGGGGCGCGACCATTGAGCCAAGGGGAAAAAAGAGAAAGAGCTCAATTCTATCATAAATATTCTATCGAATACAACGAGCTCTGAAAAAAATGGGGAAAGAAGTTGCAAATACACGAAAGTGCGTTGCAGAACCAATAAAACAGACACCCTTGCTTCGTGAATATTTTCTGTTATGTGCAAGTTACTGACTGAAAACTGGCGGCGAACACGTTTTGTACTCGAAAGTGATTGCCAAAGTATATAAAGCGGGCGCTCCTGCATGCAAGATTTTCAGTCAGGTATGAGTTATGCTCTGAACAAAACTTTCAAACTTAATCCAGATTCAAAATTGTGATCAAATTACCACGCCCCCACATATATACGAAATACGTAAAATATGTATCTATGCACGTACTTGAAGCAACGAACTCCCTACGGAAAAAATAGTAAAGTTGGGTAAAAATTGGATAACACACATTGTGGGTAAAAAATGGATGCCCTCTCCTGCAGTAAAAACCCCAGTTCCTTTTTTTATCCCTAATGTGGGTTATCCATTTTGTACCCAACTTTACTATATACCGTCACAGACAGTAAAAAATTACAGTGGATAGGTGTGCTATGTAAAATGTTAATTTGAGGCTGTCTAATTTCATAAAAAATTACAGATTAAGTTAACGATGAAGTCCAAAGTTATCCAAGTTATGTGTCAAATCTTAAAATATGCGCTCCTCCTGGAGTGCGACAGAGGGCGCAGTAATAAATTAATGTTTAAATCCAAAGTTACTTACGATCAATATATTTTTCAATAGTTGACTCAAATGTAGCTTGGAATTCAAGTGTTTATTTATTATTGACATGTTTTACTGCGGGACGTCATACACAGAAAATTAACATTTAACACATAGTTTTAGAGTTTAACATTAAATTAGTTGGTAACTTTTTATCAAATTAGACAATCTCACCAATAATTTTCAAATATATCGATCCAGAATTTTCGTAATAATCAGTGAAGATACATACAATTTTGCAGGATCTCACCAAATGGCTGTGGGGCCAGTTGGATCATATCTGCAGCACGAACCAGTGCGTGTTGGTTTCCCAGTGGAGGGTGTAGTCAAAGTTGATTTTACCCTTACCAGTAAAATCACTGAGGTTTCCATCGGTTATAGGGCTGCGCCGCGGCACCCGAAGACACGAGCTACTGATCTTGGAGGCCCTCAGCATCAAGGAGCTCGAACCCACGCTTAACGGAAAAGAAGAATGACGCGACAAAATTTAAAATATATTTTAGGTAGTGTAAAAAAATTCCTTCCTTTTTTGTTGGCCAAGTAGGGCATCTTAAATGGAACATATTTAAATCAAATATTTTGAAACATTCATCTAGTTTAGAACCGAACTTGTAACCCATAAATAACACAGAAAAATCACATTATTTTCAAAAATTTTGAAATTTGCCTTCCTCCTGTCCATTGCTTTGTATAATCACTAGTTGGTAGCAACCCGAAACACACTCCTTGAAATGTTCGGCAGGCTTTTTGGTCCCAGTGTCAGCATGATGACCAAAGCGTCAGGTTCGAAATGCTGCCCTCGCTCCTAAGCAGCGTGCGACCAGCAGCAATTTTAATGAAATGGATGTGTTTTCTTATCCTGGACGTTTGCACTGTGAAAGCAACAGCACTGCACCAACATATCAGAAAAGCAACCGTTGAAATTAATCAAAATTAGTGGTCATCTTCGTTTTACCGAAACCTGCACATAAAGTATAATTCTAGATATAACATACATATACATTTCTATCACAGTTGTTGGTCCCACCAATCACTGAAATTACAGTACCTAGGAAGGAAGCTCATCCGTCTACCCTTGGGTGCAAGTGAAATAAATGTTAGGGGCAGAATCAAGACTTGAACCGAGAACCTCCAGCTCATTCGTCTACCCTTAGGTTTAAGTGAAGTAAATGTTAGGGGCAGAATCAAGACTTGAACCGAGGACCTCCAGCTCATTCGTCTACCCTTAGGTTCAAGTGAAATAAATGTTAGGGGCAGAATCAAGACTTGAACCGAGGACCTCCAGTTTACAGCGCCCATTCAACAGTACTGAGATACAGCTTCAGCGTTTGAAACTAGAGGTTCCTGTTTCAAGTTAAACTTGATCCCTAATGTTTATATATACTGTATACATAATATATACATAATACTTTTCAACATTAATTTTCATTAAAAAAAACAGTATTGTCGACATTTTCTCAACGTGAATGTGAACGAAATACAACAGGGAAGTTTGTCTTTAGATTATATGTCATATACAAATAGTGAGAATATGCAGTGAACAAAAATTAGAACACACTCACTAGTAGTATGAACATGCCTCACTTGTGAGTTATTCACCGAAGAATGCTGGTAAACATTTACCTACCTAATTGCGTATCGCAGAAAAAATCGCTGATGTTTTACCACGCCCAAATAAGAAAAATATATGTTGCCAAACACTTTCGCCACATGACAGTGAGTAATGCAGTGATTGTCAGTGATTTCTCCGTATAGAGTGTATGGTTTCAATTATCTCTCTTCTGCAACCACTGTTTGACAGCTTGTAAGCTATTTCGGAGAAGGAGGTATTATTAATATCGTTGCTAGAAAACACATCTGTGCATTTTTGTCTTTCTAATATAATTGCCGCCAACTGTATTGGGTACAATATGAGTAGGTGTGTGTGCTTAGGTGAGGTGCGTGTGTTATGTGTGTTGTGTTTCTGCGTCAGACTGTCTGGATAATGGTGTATGCGTTTGTTAGCGTGTCTGTGAGGAGAATTTTTCGCAACCATTCATTAACTTTGTCCTTGATCTGGGTTTGTCGGCCAGTGTCTTTGTCTGTCCTGATGAAGATGAATGTCCTAGGGGCTGTGCACCGTATATCCGGTCGAACTGTAGATTATGTTCTATTTCTTCATCATAACTGAAAATCACCCATTAGTCAAGCAATTAGTCTTTATGCAACGTCCTGCATGTTCACACCAATGTTGTGGTATGATAAGGAAAATGTAGCTTTCTTGAAAACAGTAAATTGAGACCGGTCTAGATGTGGTAATCTCAAAAATCTGTAACCTTTTTCAGCTTCTCATTGCAGTGTTTTCCAATATTTTGGAACGCGAACGATCTACCGAATTTCATAGTAAAAAATTATTTGCCACCTAAACCACTGGCTGCAATATTTTCTATTGAAATAATTTTCATTGTGATAAGATAAGCAGTCTGAATATTTCGTGAGGGTGTGAGTTTGAAGACGATAGAAATCTTGGTTTTATCTTTCCTGTGGGAAGTGCCGTTTGGTTCATCTGGTATCTAATATCAAGTCTAGTTGAGCAAAATAGGTGGGGGTGAACCTTTAGGAATCTAAACCCCGTTTATAATATTACTATTGCCTGCCGTTGCAAAGCAATAGCGAGGATGTACAGATAACAGTTTGGTGTGCGTCCGCTCTCTGCGGCTACTATCTCTCTGGGGCTCAGTGTCTATCAAACTTTTGTCATGGAAGGTTGTACAATGCCGAGGGCTGTGAGTTTCTGTAAGAACTCTAGCTAAGTAGGATCTTGCTTTTCTTTCATTAACCCGATCTGCTCCAAGGCGGTACAAAATTGTACCGCCCTACCATTTTTCGTTCACAGTTCTGCTCCCAGTGATATTCAGCGCCCAAAATTCGGTGACTTTTCTCAATTGAACGTGACTATCAATAAAATTCTAATATACCCGCACATTACAGCCAAAAATATAGATAAATATTTCAGAAAATTAGATGATAACATATCCCAGTAGATTTTCTTTTTATACAAAAAGAACTTTCAAAATTATCATTAAAAGACAGCAACAAGGCTAGAAATGAAAAATAGAAGCGATAAAATATACATTCAGCTTGTGAAAGTATGAAAATTGCGGCAGATGTGCTGCCGTATTATTCACCCTGTACTGTCCAGAGATATTTTTTTATTTTCGACTTTAATTAACATTAACACTACTCTGGACCATTATTTTTTAAAATTAAATAGGCGAAAGAATAGTTGAATAAATGACTTTTCAGACAATGAAGAAAAAACTGGGATATTGATAAACTTATAAGCATTTTTAGTGGGCGGTAACAATTTTTACCGCCTTGGCTCTCAAGCGGCTGAAAAATATTGGTAACGGATAGGGTTGACTAGACTTGTTGTAATTGGCCGCTAATTACAAAAATACACCTATTTTGATATTACCCAACAAACAAGAGTACTTCAACTTTCATTATAACAAGGAGGTGCATTTGAACTGCTTCAGGTATTGTGATATTTCTCTCCCGTTCTTCAATGGTACTATGTTGTTCTCCATACTCTCTAGCACAAATCGGGCATCCAAAACATAATAACCATTATTATAGTGGAGAATTGGGCCATGGAGGGATAGTTATGAACGGGCCAGAGCCTTGGCCTAGGCTGTTCCCAGGGAATGGGCCTTTTGGCCTGTCTCTTGCCTGCTATCTACCATTATTAAATATAATAATGACTAGTGGACCCGAGCGTGAAAAAATCTAATCTAATCTAATCTAATCTAATCTAATCTAATCTAATCTAATCTAATCTAATCTAATCTAATCTAATCTAATCTAATCTAATCTAATCTAATCTAATCTAATCTAATCTAATC
>LQNS02278100.1:19493720-19505762 GCA_001587735.2 Parhyale hawaiensis
CTTACTCATCTGCGGCCAGTGGGCCTATATCCGCAGCACAAACCAGTGCATGTGGATTTCCCAGGTGAGGGTGTGGTCTAAGTAGACTTTACCTTCATCTTTACTAAGAAATTTAAAGTTTTTAGAGAATTCTGATACGATTGGTTATTATCATTTACAGTAAATACAATAAAACACTTGCGTAATTGTCACCACATTTTTCTCATTGCTCTTCTTACTACCAATTTGTCATATTTAACAACTTCAAACTCGTGCTTAGTTCTTTCTCTCAGACTGTTGTGCTATTTGGTCGAGCGACAAAACAATTATTTTTAACATAACCCCATAGAAAGAAATCTCTTAGGGTGATGTCAGTGTCAGGCGATCTTGGAGGCCATTTAATATCGCGACCTAAGGCGACGATTCTGCTGCGAATTGTATTCTGCAAATACTTAATTTCTCATGAAATTTCGTCGATGACAAGATGCTCCGCCTTGCATCCACCAAATCCTATCAAAACAATTTCTGTATTCTTGCTGAAGTCCAGCATATAGAAACCGAAGATTATGCTCTGCGTTGAGATTACCTTCATGAAACAATCTGGTCAAAAAAAGCATCGTTACCACATAGTCCGGCCCACACAGAGATTTTGTCTCTGGAATACACAGTATGTTACATGAACGTTCATCCGGAGTGCGGTGTTCTGGTGCGTATACTCTCTTATTTTGTCTGTTCAGTTTTTCGTTTAGCTGAAATGTGGCCACATCAGTCGTCATGAACTCAACTACTCTTCTCAGCCGAGTTTTGGAGAGAGTTTTCGGCCTCCGGAGAAAATCAATTTAGAGTTGTCAGTGCATTATTGATTTCATATCGAAAACTATTTTCTAGTTAACAAGCTTTCCATAATGGTGCGATAGAGAACGAATTTTTGCATCCAATGAGATCAAATATGTTAAAATCGATTCAATAGTTTCTATTATATTAGCATTTAAAAGTGAGGTATAGATTTTTTAGAATCACCCTATATAACAAGAAGTTATTCGAAACAGAGTGGGTTTTGCCTAGGGCAGCATGCCCTGCAATGTTAGTGGTTAAAGTTGATATGGAAAAATTTAAGTTACTGTAGGGTCCCGCTATCTACCGCAATTCAAATTCTATTTACAAACTGTCAAATATTGGTACATTCCAAATTCTGAATGGGGAATTTTTAATTATTTTTTAATTTCAATAATTTTAGAGTGAGATAGACGAACGTTAAATTTCGATAATTCAGAGGCACTATTAGAATATAAAGTCTGACAGCCATATTCAGTTTGTCCCTACCAATTTCACAGCATAAATGAAGCTTCATGGTGAAAACGGTTTTCTCTGACTCAACTATAAGAGAATGAAAACTCAAGGTGACTTTTTGAAGTCTCTTTTTTAACTTCATAAAACGACTACTGACCGTGGAAGTCTCAATTCTTAAGATCAATGTTTAGGCATAAACGATAAAAGTAAAATTTTATTTTATGGACCCAGTGTCAAATTATGAAAGCTAATGAAAAATTCTGAATTAGGTCATCAAATAAATTTAATGCTTTCCTCAGGCACCAGTAATTTGAAGTTTCGACAATAGGAAAATAAAGTCAATATTCATTTTAAAAAAAACACCTTGTCGGTAATTTACTTATTGCCGTAATTAACCTATAATTAAGCTATTAGCATGGGTAGGAATAGGGTGTATTATATCTAATGCTAGGTTTTCTTGGGTGAAGCAGGCCCGTGCCCTAAGAATATGATCGCTGAAGGCATTATCAAAGCAATTGTCACCATATGAAAGGAAAGTATTGAAACGGTGTAGTGAAGAAAATGGAAAGATTTTATTTTTTATTGAAAGAGTACAGTAAAGTAAATGTAGATATTGAAATAGTGTGGTTTATGGGAGAAATTGGAACAGTTTATTAAAGCTATGGAAAATGTGGAAAGAGTTTATTGAAGGTAGTGGAACTTTTGAGTCTTTATTGAAAAAAAATGAAAGAGTATATTGAAAAAATTAAAATACTGAAAGAGCTTATTTAAAGAAAGGAAAATATTTAAAGAGTGTATTGAAAAAAAAAAATTAAATTATTGAAGATCTAATTGCATTAATGCTCCTTCGATTGCGTTTTGAAAGTCAATCATTGCCAAGCCTACTCGACTTGACTTATCCAGAACTGCAGACAGAAACTTTGGCTTTGTCAAGCTGACTCGGGTTGCAGGTCATAGTAGTTACCCGATTGTGGTGAGCGGACTAAAATATTCACCTCAGAGAGCAAGGTTGAGTGCTTGCAAGTCCCACAAATATTCGATTAAAAGCCAACGCCTGAAACTTGCATTCGCGGATCGAAGCCAGCGCACCGGTCTGAAGTTTCAGACAAGTTATGTCTCGAAGGCTTAAGTTTGCCGCGCAATCGAACCTACCCTAAGGTTACGGACATTATCATTGGTATATTGAACTATATTCTCATTATGCAACAGAAAAATGCAAGTACTAGTGCGAGGGGCGTATGAAAAGTTTTAAACATCGGTGTATAAGATGCATTGTCAAACCTATGATTTTTTGAAGGTACGTTTTCTAAATATTCCTGCTAAACTAGGAGATTCTAAAAACTTTAAAATAAAACTGAATATAAAGCATAAAAAATCCCTTAGCCTCTTTAGTTTTCAGATGCTTAAAACGTTTCACACACCCCTTCGTATACTCCGTATATGGTGCCTACCCTACCCTGTAAAGCGTGGATTTACGTGAGATAGTGAGAAATCAATTATCAATGAACTAATTTTGGCATCGATAAAAACAGGTGACAAATGTATTAATCGAAAAAAGGAATAGTGAATAATACGAGGGAATATATACCTGGTTTTATTATATATATAAAATATACATATACAATACAATAGAATTCCTTGTAGCGTCTTTCCAACAAAATTCAAATAGCCTTTCTATATGCACAATATACATTAGTTTGATGAAACAAAAGGAAGCAACCGTCAATTCTAACTCTAACTAATATAATAATTTTCTGTTATTTAGAAATTAAATAATAATTTTCTGCACATTCCAAGAACAATGTTCACACTCATTATAATATTAATATCAGTTATCCAGAAATATACACAATATCATTATGCTTTCGTTTGTCGTAGAATTGTTAGCTTCTCATGAGATAAGTTGCCAATAATTTTTCTTTTTTTTATATTTGATAAACGAGTCGTAGTCATCAACTTGTTTAACGACCAAATCATATCCATACGTTGTTCCACAGTAAAATGGTCTCCACATGTACGTTTTTTATCAACCATGTCGTGACAATTTGCTGTCCTCTAGAATTACATCATATCTATCTGTAGTACAGCAACCAAGTCATGTCCATCTTTTTTTTTCAATAATCTATCCATAAACATATTTTTTTCAATATATATGTCATGTTCATTATTTTGTTCAACAGCCAAGATTAGACGGAATCTTCATACAGTATATACAACAGTCATACCATGTTCACTATTGGGTTCGCTAGGTAGCTATCAGTGTCGCTTTGTGAACCGTGTCATTAAGCTCCCCTTGGCTTAATACAACAGTCATATGTTCGTATTATAACTTTTCCGAAGTACAAAATCAAATTCGTTCTCATGTTGACTAAAATGATATTTTTATGGATTCGTTCATTGTTTAGTTATTAAAATTTCCGCGAGGTTCTTGGTCTATCAACAAATCAAACTCGCGAGCTTTATAGAGGGGAGGAATAATTACAAAAAAAAATACCGCAGCTACCAACAACTTATATTCAAACTTTATTTAATATCCTACACACCATCCTCTGCTCAACAACGAAGCCTCAAATTTCTTCCTCAGTCAACTTGCTGAGCAAACATGACTTCATTGCAGCTGTTCTTTCAGATAAAAATGCACTTTTCATAGATGCAAACACAGCGTGCATAATGCAGCTGGCTAAGCTCTGGCTTAATTGGGTTGAGGCAGTAGTTCTCAATCATATAGTTCCTAAGTCACCCAGACTCTTCATTGCATTATACGTAGATAACTCAATATTTAATTAAATTTTAAAAGGGCACGCCTAATGTGAGTGACAAATGTTGTAAGGTAGAACTTACTGCCAGAGTGGGGATAACCCAAGGCTTATTCATATTAAAAACTGGACTAGGTTGCGTGGATCTCACATAACCTTCGAGCAGTGATGCGTATGACCTTACAGACATGACTGTACTATTCCCCGAATTTTACTTTGATCTTTCGCTGACCCACATACATAGTACAGTGCTTCATCTATGATAATAACATAGACGATATTTTCCTTAACCATCTGCGATCCTGGAAAGTAACCCAATAAGTTTCCTTTGCCAATCACAAACGTCTACACCGTAATAGAAGCGAACGAACAACTGGAGGCATAATATGACAAATCCAGTAACTTATTACTGTAAATATCGTCAAAGGAATTAGAATTTTTTACAGATATTACTGCACTTGTGACATCAGCCATTTAATTAATGTTATCATATTTACATAAAAACGACACTTTGAAAACATCACGAAGTTTCATGGTTGTCGACAAGCCAATGTTTAAATTTATTAATAGATCATGTCCAATAGAAAGTGAAATTTTAGGGTAGTTTCACCTTCATGTAAACGTGTTTGGGGCAATTTGGTTTCGACTAGGTCAGAACTATTGAAAATAGGATTATTTAAGAAATTTATTGTGATTTCGAACACTATTTCTCTTCTATTGTTTTCTCAAATAAAATAGATACTAACAATAAATTAGCGCAAAGAAAATCGTCAACAAACATTAACATAAAATATGGGAGAATAATTGTTTCATACAATAGCATTTACGTACATATGAGGAATGTGCGCTAACAATATTCCAGACACCTAAAAATAGGCTCACGATTACTTAATGCATTGAACAACTGTAGTGATTTCAGTAAATTTTATCGAAGAAATAAATTTAACTTCTGTAAGCACAGCCTCAGACGACAGGTTTCTGACACGCACTGAGCTGCCATATGTAAACACAGCCTTCACTCAGCCCTGAACAGACATTGTGGGCATACACTGTACTGTCAGATTTACCTCAACGGTAGTAGCATGGTTACGTCCGCAGCTCTAACTCCTTGTACTGCAGTTTCGAGGCCAACCCAGGCACGCGAGCTCTTTGTTGATCTAGGTGTGCTGACTCGGCAGTTGTGGTGGTGCATGCAATGCGCCATGGTGGAAGTTGCCTTCCTTAGAGATGGAGGGTCGCGGGTCATTTGAAACTTCCGTCGAATTGGCGCCATAGTTCTTGATGACTCGTGGTCGACTGCAGCCGCACTTACTCCTCTGGGACCAGTGGGCCTATATCCGCTGTACAAACCAGTGTGAGTGGGCTTCTAAGTTGAAGGTGCGGTCAAAGTTGACCTTACCTTTGTTGCCTACATATTCTTGCTCTCGCTTTACTACCGTGCGCTATAACAATGCATAGTATAGCAATCATGCTCCTGACAGTCCTCAGGTCAGCATGTTTTAAGGGTGAACTGAACGAAATGCTACATGGTAATCGATTGAAAAAATGCCATCGGCTGTAATGTAGATACTTTTTCAATTACGATATACATAGGGTAAGATATACATATGGTAAGATCTGATGGCTGGTAATGAATTTTATGTATTACCGTATTAGCATATTTTAATCATTTCTTGAAAAAGCTTTTTCCTCCGCGTTGCTCCGAAAATCGAGAGGAAAAGCGCACTCCAATCAATACATAAATAAAGTGCAACCATTTCTATTTACCATTCACGAGAGATGGGCACTTGCTGCTTTTTACGGCCCGGTGTATTCAAGTGCAACAGATTTTCGGCCTATTGATGCACACATTGCCGGCCGCATATGATAGTGAATGAAATCAAATCGCCCTAAGTAGCTTTGAATGGCCCAGTGGTTGTAACTGGCTGTAACTTAATAGCCATAAGTGGCCGCAAATGACTGCAAATGTCCACCTGTTCCAGTACATTCATCCATTCGAAACACTGGTTTCTGCTGGGTACGGAAACATTAATAATAATATTCCTAGCATTGAAAAGGGATTGGATGTCAAACTTTTCGTCCAGAGACATTTTTCCAGTTCGGACTTCGCGATCGAGGCTTCTAACAATTTGGCTTCAACCCGAATGAGCCTCAATGATATCCACTTTGGATTGAGTTTCCAGGCGGAAATCGCCTACGTTTGAGACGTTCGATATCCCTACCCTGCATCGCGGTAGGTGAAAGAAAATGCCTTATATTTTTTATGTTTTCTCACGGAAGTTTTAGCACAGAACACGAAAAGCCAGGTAGTAGTTTAAAGGAAGACATTGACACCACATTTAACTTCCAATTGCTCAGGAAACTCAATCCAAAGGTCAAATTCCCAGTGCAGAATGACGTTATTCTTTTGTTATTGGATGTCTTAAGAACGTCAGGCTTCCGCCGGCATTGAAAAAAAAAACTTTCGAGTTTTTTTTTTTTTAGTTTACCCAGTATGGCTGCTCCAGTAAGTATGTGAACCTGAAAATGGACTATATTAAATAACCAGAGTTATTTATTAAATTCACGGTGAAACAATTAGCAATGTTAGGTAAATAAACGTAGAGATGTTGAATCACACTAAAACAGCTGTGTTGTATTATAAAAGAACTCGCGTTTCATTAAAACATTATTACATTTCACACTTCGTCGAAGACAGCGCCGGCGATTGAACACAAAAACGGTATGACTGTTCATCGTTTACGAACCTTTCATCATTATTAAAATCATTATCGCAAGGACGAAAGCAATTATGAGGATATAAATAATGCATAATTTTAAGTTTATAGCAATTTAGGTTCAGGACAGCTAGGTTAGTACACAGCAGTTTACAACAGGGGATTGATCTTCCCTAACGCTGAATATCTCAAGTTGTGGATGGTAGTAAGCTCTCTCTCAAAACTTTAAGTTTAATCATAGTTGATCAGTGTAATCTGTTTTAGCAATTAACTAAAAACACAAGTAGAATATAACTTTTCATAGTAGATGATATACAACTGGGAACGTTATTCTGCTAGCAAAAATCACTTAGAATTTATAAAAATAATGATTTTATTTTTTATTTTCTGGTACTCTCGCTATTATTGATCACATGTATTGCGACCAATCTTACGTAATTGTTCATAGTCACAACAAAAAATACATTCATTATATACACTCACGCGCGCATGTGAATGGAACAGTTACAGTGTCTATACAGGGCATTGTTGCTAGGATGTACAGTTGAACAAAACATCTAATTATTATAGTACTGAGGAACAAGTTTTCAATTCCAATAGACCGTTGGCGCAAATGCAGGGGTACTGAAAAGTACCTGATTTTAAGCGCACTGCGCAGTGGTAGTGTTTGTTACTGAATTATGGAGGATATACGAAAACACCTAAAAAACAGTTGCGCAAATCGGATTTCTTTTAGCTCGAGAAATAACAAATAATTTTAAATTTATCATAATGCTTTAAATAATAATTCCTTTAATAATGTTTTAATTGTTCACTGAGCGATCACTGAACATTCATGCGTTGCTGCTATCGACCTACAAGATCACTTATGCCTCGTGAGTAGAAATGCAAGGGAGAAAACTTTTAGATCCAACTGGTGATTCACTTTTCAATAACAAAGTTCTAAAGTAATATTGAAGTGCAAATTCTTGGCATACTGACATAGTGTGGGTTATAAAGTGGAAGAAAATAGAGGAGCATGTGCTGAAAAGTCTACAGTATATCCTAAGTCAGTGAATGTTTGTACTGACATCTTGTCTAGACAACATGTGGCCGGTAATGTATGTTTGTATTAGCAAAACAGAATAGGCTGACGGCATTTCACTTTGTAGGTTTAGTGAAAATAACATGAATATGCTTTTCTTTAAGTTACACATAGAGACCAGTTCGGTTGCATTAACCAAATTTTAATTGAGATAACTAAACTCTGGTTAAGCTATCAAATAATTAAATTCGTAGTTGATATTTCCAATTGATTTGGTTAAATATTTTAGTTATAATACCAAATTTTATGGTAAATTTTATTAAAAATTTTGGTACGTGACTGGATTTGGTTATTCTTACCAATAAGAAAATGGCATATGGTAACTGATGCTAGTATAGAGTCATTATTACCAAATACGTCAAATAATAGTGAATAATTAAAACTAAACCATTAATTAAACATTTTCTTAGATTTTGGTATAATGACTAAAATATTTGGTTATTCTAAACAACACACGTCAACTAAAAAAATTTAGTTAACGTTATCTCACCGGTCTCTGTGTGTAGTTTCGTGCCTTAGATCTAAGCTAGTTGCATTGTTTGTATAATCTTTGGGAAATTTGAATTGCCTAACATCAGTAGCAGACCTCAACTCAGACGAGAAAATAAATAAATCTCTTTTAATTTTACTTGGAACTCAAGGGTTCATGTCCCGCAAAATTGAACTGTAAATGAAAATACTGTAAAATTATTAGCGATTAAAGAAGAGTTTTTTAATAAAATGTAGTTTTTAGGTAATGCTTATCGAACGTACAATATTTTCTGAACCGCCCAATAATCTTATTGAAGGGAAAGCTTTAAGTATTTCCTTGTACTCAAAACCACACTTCCGATTGAGGAAACAGTATATCCTACTGAAGGCTAATATCCCTTCTTTAACATATGCTGTAATGTTAGAGTGAACTTGATAATGAACCCATCTAATAAGTTTATGTTATTTTTTGAACTAAATTGTTTAACTACTTGTTTTAATTATTAAATTAAAATTTATGTAAATTTTGAAAGTTTTGGGGTAACGTGGCATCATTAGACGACGGAAGAAGCGAAACATGCTTCTTGAAAATAAAAACCTTCGATGTAATTATCATCCTCTAAGAAGTTAAGAAAATTATTTCAGCAGGAAAAACGCTTCGCAGACAGTTTTTCTTTTGTTGGAAAACATAGATTTGCACCCGAGCGCCCTCGCAATTGCTGGCTAAATACTGTAATTTCTTGTACGCAATATACATTAGTTTTTTGAACAAAGTTTGTTAGTAAATGTTCAAAACAATTCTTGTGGTAAAGATAGCTGCTTCAGCCTATGAGAGCACAATACATGTCTGTATTACATCATTGCAAAAGTTCATGTCACAAGACAAAAAATCTCTAAAAATGATGGGTTGAAGTATGACTACATTCTCTCAAATTCTAGGCTTGTGGGACTATATAGCAGCAGCACGTGTTTCCGGCGACAGAAAACTAGGCAAGTTAACCTTATAGTTTTTGTCGTTTTACGGATGCAAAATTTGATACAATTTCCTGGGCGGTATTTCGCTGTTATCATTATTAAACAAACACCGTCACATCTCGTCCAAAATTCTGTCAAACTGGGGCACGGGTTTGGGACAGTACTGTTGTTTTAATCGATGATGCCCGTGGGCATCTTTTCCATGCACAAAGACCGTGCTCCTACAAAATTTAATAATTCGGTATCTAGCTGTGACAATCGAGTACAGTATTTAATGTATTTACATAGACTTAGGAATTTTTTGCAAACAAGCGTCAAGTACTTTGTACAATCAACCTTTTCCATCTAAGAAAACTGCAATTAGGACTGCATCTCACGTTCTTAATGGCCAAGTTATAGGAATTCACAGAAATCTGTGGTTTGACCCTCCAGGATCAATTACAGTGTTCCACAAGTCACGGTTGTCTTGAATAACTCCCAAAAATGACTATGTATACAGTGTGTAATGCAGTGTACGAATATTGTGATGAATGTTATACTGACGTAATTTACGAAACGTGTTTACTAGTGAAGGTAATCTGTTACTGAGAAAAAAATCTCTATGATCAAGAGAATTGCTCGAAAAAATGTACATATATTTTTTTCCCATACGTAAGGTAACACTGATGTGCTTTGTACAAATTTAAAAAGTATATTATAATTGGCCACATAATTGAATTTTACATTCCAGTAAGTGAAAAAAACTGAAATGGGAGGCTGTGAAATAGAGCTTGTGAAATTAGTATCATAAGTAATTTCCTTGATAGGCTCCCATTTAACGGTATTCAGACTTCGCTACACAATATTTACCCTGGACATTTTCTATGAATGCAGTGGCAGTAAATAAGTAGATAGTGTGTTGAGATACAGTGAATAGGTATATGGAGTTAGAAAATTCTCTGGCGATGGAAACTCTACTTCAGGTATACAGTATGTAACTAGAGAGGTCTTATTTTACTACTGAGATTTTAAGGTCTTGCGGCCCAATTTAAATGAAATGCGATTTAGTGCATATCATACAGTGTGAGTGATAGTCAGCCAATGTCTAATAAGAGAATATTTTCAAGCAATTTTTGTTTTAAAATTTTCTTTGAGACACGAACTTTTGCAATCAATTGATATTTGCACCGTAAAATGGATGGCGAAATGGTCTCCAGCGATTATATATATTGACGAATAACTTATAATTACGTTGTGGTCGCTGCAAGGGCACTGACCTTACGATTATTTTACAAGGTTGCAGCAATATTACTGTTTGTACCATGAAAAATTATAAAAACTAACTCTCTCTAGGAAAGCATAGCGTACGTTGGTGACGCTAGAGATATGAAAAATATAAATAATAGAAAAATTATAAAGATATCAAGTATACAACAAAGTGTGACACGACACCAGTTGGCAAGCCACAGTATGCTTACCTCACAGCCAGTACATAAAAAATATCAATAATTTTTCCGTGTGAATACTGTGCGAATTATTCAATGTAGTCTACATAACCTTTATGTACTCTACTTTTTTCAAATTTGATCAGTAAAATATCATATGAATTTTCGATTTTCCACCAGCTTTAGACAAACTCTGCCAAGAATAGGACTTTCAACAAAATCCTCGGTATCAAGGCAGAAGAAATTAATACCTAGAAGACGTTTCAATAATGAGATATAAAACCTGGAACTGGAATGTCGCATATTTTAATCGATACGATACTTTTAAGTAGTCTGCTTTAATGATTATTTTCAAGCATCAGTCCAATTCAAAACATATAATTATCTTTCATATCTAATATTAGTTAATAATTCAGCTCATTTATTCGTTGGGAAGGACGATGGAGACACTTGATGTAAGGTAAAAAGTAGAATGCTATCCGTACTTTAACATAATATTACCGTACTTCAGACAGCCTTGAACTGCGCACGAAGCTAAAGAAACGCTCAGAATTATTTATCTCGAAGAAAGTTATATGCGTTTTTAAGGAATAAAATCCTTTTGAATAATATTGACTAACGAGAAAATACAACTCGTGTTGATCGTGGAATTCCATAGGTACCACAAATCGTTACCAATTGTATCATGAGACAGCACGGCACCAATTTATTATATGTGAAGTCTCATAAAAAAATTAGTCAGTGCGCTTACAACGCCACAACGTCGAACATTCCAGCACCGTTTGCATTAAAATTAGTTCAAATATATATATTATATTTATATTTATACAAAGCTCTCATCATGAGGCAGGCGATGTGGACTGGGGGTGTCTAAATAGGAGTCGTGACTGAGCCCGGGTGACGACGCCTCGCTCAGCACTTGCGTGGGGGTGATCATGCCCTGTGGGGAGCAGAGACAGTAGTTATAGTCACTGACACACTTGGGTGCATAAGTTCTAAACACCGAAGTGCATTGTACATATGGGTGTGAAATATTCTTGTGCCCTGGCACGCAGTCATCCGCGTGCGTTTGAGAATGACAGTGGAAACCACAGAACCTAGACAGGTCACAGAAACACTTTGGTAATAAATTTTGAACAGCAAGGTGCATCTCTAACTAGAAAAACGCCTCGTCGCGTACGACCATCACCCGCAGTGAGAGTAAATTCCATCGTCATCATTTTTGATGGCCAGCTGTCCCTTGTTTTTCTCCCTGTTAGATCGCCGTTGTTGTCTAAACGGAGAATTAAACTCTTCGCTTTAATAATAACATAAGAAAAATAGAGCGCTTCGTGGCGTAAGACAAT
>LQNS02278100.1:19506065-19528868 GCA_001587735.2 Parhyale hawaiensis
ATTTTTGATGGCCAGCTGTCCCTTGTTTTTCTCCCTGTTAGATCGCCGTTGTTGTCTAAACGGAGAATTAAACTCTTCGCTTTAATAATAACATAAGAAAAATAGAGCGCTTCGTGGCGTAAGACAATCCACCGCGCTGAAGGCAAATTCAACGCCATCATTTTTGATGACCAGGTAGGCCTATTTTTTGGCATGGGTCACATCTAGGTCAACCCAATAAACTCCCTACAAAAATATGAAGATTGCTCAACTCTTTTTACCTGTTTTTGGGTGGACAGACATAAATATATTTATTTGAAAATATATATTCTTGAATTTTCAAAGAAATCATTATCATCTCTCTCACTTCGCTCGCGGGTGATAATAATGATTTAGTGATTAACTACGGCAAAATCAATATTCTTTCTATGTAGACACTTGGTTGTGCACTTTTTAAGCGCGGAAGTGCATGTAAACGAAAATTCTGCATGCACATAATTAGGTGCGCAAGTTCTATTCGCTGAAGTCCTTTATCTATGCAAAAATTATTTAGATGCTTAGCACTATTCAATAAAAATCTTATTCCAACCCTTAGATGCAGAAACTATAAAAAAGAATCTGCATTGCCTTAAGCTTAAACAATCACGATATACATAACAATTACATTCGCGTCCTAATGCTGAAGCGTACCTGCATTCCATACGCCCAGTCAAGTGCATGGTATGAGGACAAATTTTGCATATTCACCTCATCATTATGCATATTCTTAATGTTCCCCAATGTAGATAAGGATTGATTTATAATATCGACAAACTCTAAATCATGATTAGAGATAGTCGCATCAGGTGCTTAAAGTTTAGAGTTCACAAAGGCGTTTTCTAGTACCCGGAAAGTATGTCAGTAAAACACTCACAGCTACGCACAACAGTGAAAAAAATTTCCTATAATTTTGCTTTGGGCGAAATTAGTCAACAAATGGTCGGGAGGAATCAGTACTAAATGAAAATTCTCGTCGTGTTTTTATTTATTTGTAACTATATATACATCTTTTCTGTCACGATCTAAAGGAATAAGATAGGAGAAAATTCAGGTGCCGAAGACGGTATCTTGGATACGGGGGTCGCACTTAGGTTCTCCAGGTGAGGGACCTGAGCCCGCCTGCATGACCGTGTTTGGACATGTTCATTGTGCAAAGGTGTGGCAGGAGAGGTCACCTAACTGCACCTCATAATATGTATCCAATTTTTTTAGACAGAATGCTGAATTTTCATTTAAGAAGCCTTCTGAACAGCAACATGCACAGGAGACAGAGTGGGTTTTCCTGAAGCGCTAATTTTCTGCCGTAATTTAAAATGACGGCCCGGGCCACTATTTTAACATACTGTAATTGTGATAGCCCGCGTACCGCCGCTACCAGCGGCATTCTTAAAATCATACCAATTGACAACAAAATCTGAGCCTAATTACAGTATTTTTTATAACAGTTCATAACGATTCATAACAACAATCTCAGCCTAGTTACAGTAATTTCACAACAACTCAATACGAACAAAGATCGAGCCCTTTTTTTACCCTATCGGAACCCAAGAAAATATGCAGTCCTTACCTCGGCAGCGAAATTACGAAACGTTTGAAATTTTTAAACTGCCAATTACTTTGGAGCCAGACGCCTCGGCCTCTCTCAAATGATTGTATAACAAATTAATCCATTTCAGTAATTCAAGCTTAGGCTAAAGTTGGTTTGGATTACTGCGTGGCCCTCGTAGCACTGAAACTTGGCTCTAGGTCGGACCGACGTTTTTTCTCAACATTTGCCCACTGTTTATTTTTGGAAAGTTGATCCAATGTTGTTTCTCAATGTAGGACCAACATTGGCGATGAATGTTCAACCAACGTTGAAGTTGGTTATTCTACCTACAATACAGAGAAATATTAGTGCACACTAAGGCTAATTAATGTATTGATTTAGTATTGCATATTATTCTTCACGACAATGAGACAATCTACTATGAATTAAACATAAATATACAGAGTAAGCGATAGTGGATAAGCTTTCCTGAAAAAAAACAATAAAAATATATTTATTATGAGCGTTTATTAGTAATTAATTTAATGCGCCATCGTTTCTATATAGGAAGTCGCTAAGTACCGGATCATCGCTGCTGGAAATTATTATTGGCCGATATTAGTATCCAATATGTTATTCAATTTGGTATGTTTTTCTTTACAACAGAAATTTAGCCAATTTCCTAATGCTTGTAGTAAATTAATGCATAAATTACACTTACAGTGCGATTTAGTGCACTTTTTCATAGAGCGTCCCTCAAGTATGACAATATTGGAGCAGCATTGCTTGGCGATGTATAAGTATCCAATTAGTGTGTAGTGTAGCGAGATGGACACTTTTGAGGGTAACCTACCCTCGCGGGTCCCCTCGCGCGTGAGCTTCCGGTTTTTAACGGATGATGCACTACCGATGTAGCGGGGGTCTGAGGGGTGGGGGGTGGGTTCAAACCGGAAGTGGGCGGGGCGCAAACCGGAAGTGGGTGGGCGCAAACCGGAAGTGGGCGGGGCCTGGGAAACCGGAAGAAGGTGGAGCCGGAACCTACCCTCATAAGCGGGTACCTCGTCGCATTATATACTACTCACCCATACCTTGGCGCTTATTGGTAAAAAATTGGTCCACTATCGGTTGACAAGTCTCCAACACTTTTACCCAACATTCAAACGATGTGCCGACGTCTATCCAAGGATATTTTGCTAAGTGAGGGCATCATTATCACTCTTGTGTGGGCAGCAGGCTTGCATGAGAGGAAAACCCAAAACGAAAGTGAAGAATTTCTTCAAAGGCTGGGAACATCTTGGTTTCACTAGAAAAATTCAGCTGAATGCTCTGATCTGCAAAGAAATTTTGCTTTCCCCATATACGTTGCTAACCATCATAACTCTGTAGCACTTGAAAATGATTACACATTCTGTCTAGTTTCTTATTCGTCGTTGTACTAACCAGGAAACGCAAGAGTATGTATTTTTTTTTAGAAATTCATCAGTTGCCTAGTTTAAGATAGCAGAGATTACTTGTCACTAGTATTGTATGGTTGAGTAAAAATTCATCATGTAACAATCATAACAAAGCAGCAGCAGTACTGCCCGAGATTCGCTTACCTTGGTACTCTCTATATAGGATGGAGGCCTCTTGGTGGGCACGAGCTCTGGATGGTTTGTAAATCCGAGTAACTGGGAAGTTTCTGGTGGGAAGAAACGACAAAAGGTTAATGCGGCAAATTCAGTTTTACTGACAACACAAAGTTAAATTTGCATTTGAGGAGCTAATGTAACTGAATCTTTTTCACCTGTTCTCGATAGTCTTAATTCAAGTAACTCTAAAGTACACTATATTCAGAGGTGAGGATTTCCAGTGCTTCAGTGTAATTATGCAATGTAGTTTATGTGCATATTCTAATGGCCTACGCCGTCGGTAAAGCCTGCAGAAATTATGTACTCTAATCTTGCCTCCATTTTCTTCTGTTATATACATACTTTTCCAAGGACTTCTCCATCGATAATAAAATATTCTGCCCGTCGGCAGGAATAGAGAGTCAAGAGGAATCTTCGGCCGTATTGATACATACATCTGGTTCCCTTTCTATGCAGTGCTAAAGACACTTCGAGGCTTTACAAATAATATAATATAGCACGATTTGATTGCGTTTCTCCGTCCCCATCTGAAGGATTCTATTATAGAAACTTCATCTGCTGCACAGCAGTGCGACTCATACTTAGGCAAACCTTTTAAATCTAGCGCTGAAGACCTCTGTAGTACTTCTATGCGGTATCATAGATACTTTGTAAGTTGTACTTACTTGCCACAACGAAATTTTTTCCTAGCTCATCATGAACTAATTGGAGAGAAGCTCAGTGAAGGAAAATTAGTGGAAGGTATTCTTGAAAACAGAAACTTAACATAACTATATAACAACCACCCTGTATGTGTTGTGCAACAATACATGGCTGTAGCAATAACGCACATTCAGTATGTATTCTATTTTATGACACAGTCGTAACTACATGGTATATTGCTTCATCTGCGAATCTGCAACCATCATATAGTATGCCACAATCCTAGCAAAACCTACATTCAGTATGTATCAAATAGCATACTACAATGATAACTATAACTCATATTCATCATATGTCATACAGCTTTCCACAATCACAACTACGCATAAATGACATCCAGTGTACGCCATACAGCATACCAAGAACGTATCGTAACTAAAACAGAGTAACCTTTCGCCATAAAGCATGCAACCATCGCATCGTAACTAAAACAGAGTCAGTGTGCGCCATAAAGCATGCAACCATCGCATCGTAACTAAAACAGAGTCACCGTGCGCCATAAGGCATGCAACCATCGCATCGTAACTAAAACAGAGTCACCGAGCGCCATAAAGCATGTAACCATCGCATCGTAACTAAAACAGAATCAGTGTGCGCTATACAGCCAGCCCAAGTCATAACTACAACTCACCGTTGGACGTTTTAACAAGATCTGGCCCATCTTCTTCCTCCTCATCCTCCTCTGGAGTGTGATTCCTGAAGTGGCGCTGGAGGCTCGTCATGCTATCGCTGTTGTGGTGAGGGANGCTAGCCCAAGTCATAACTACAACTCACCGTTGGACGTTTTAACAAGATCTGGCCCATCTTCTTCCTCCTCATCCTCCTCTGGAGTGTGATTCCTGAAGTGGCGCTGGAGGCTCGTCATGCTATCGCTGTTGTGGTGGGGGATGGACGAGAGGATATTAGGACTGTGAACAGAACGCGACGGTTGTTGTTTACTGCTGTCGCCGCCGGAATGGCTGTCCCTCAGGCCATACTGTTGCTCCTCTTTCTGCGACACGGCTATGTCAATACTGTCCGAACCGTGCTGCAGACAGCTGCAGGAGTCGGAGCTGCCGGGGAAGAGTCGGACAGTTTTACTTGTGGGAGGAATGGTGTAGCTCTGTCTACATAGCCAAGCCCTGTCTACGTAGCCAAGCTCTGTCTACATAGCCAAGCTCTGTCTACGTAGCCAAGCTCTGTCTACGTAGCCAAGCTCTGTATACGTAGCCAAGCTCTGTCTACGTAGCCGAGCTCTGTCTACGTAGCTAAGCTCTGTCTACGTAGCTAAGCTCTGTCTACGTAGTCAAGCTCTGTCTACGTAGCTAAGCTCTGTCTACATGGCCAAGCTGTCTACATAGCTAAGCTCTGTCTACATAGCCAACCTCTGTTTACGTAGTCAAGCTCTGTTTAGACAGTTGAACTGGGCATCAGCAATAAGCTCAACTTAAGTAATCGAGTATACATATCTACGTAGCTTAAAATAGTAGTCTAATCAACATAGCAATCATCACTATAGCTGATAGTTAAATAAATACAGAACATGTAGAAAGTGGCCAATCACAATTCTCGTGGAAACAGTTATTTCATCTACAGCATGAGTTGGTCAGTCGGTTTGTTTTGCCAAAGGAAATAGAGATCGATGTCAGTTTGTCAACATCTCTATATTTGTAGGGTTACTCGCAGCAGTGCAGCAAACTTTATCAAATACAAGAAAAAAATTGCTTGAATTAAAAAAACCGCAGTTACCGTCATTGAAAATTAACTACTGCCTCTTTCAAGAGCCATGTTGAAATTTGGTTGCTAATCATTGGCATGATACTGCCGAATTGGGTGTGGGTGCAGAGCAATGCTCACCCGTTAGACCTCGCCCGTCGGGTGAGTAGTATAGCCACGAGTAGAAGAATGAGGAAGCCACCCACGAGACCTAGGAACACTCCCACCAGAGGAGACATGGCGGGGGCCGTAACCTCCCCCATGCGCTTCTCTGCCACCTGATGAATGAAAATAAACTTTTATCAAAACAATGCAGCTACCGAGTACTTTTATACATAAATACAGTATTTATTTATAGAACTCGAAATGAGGCAGTTGAAGAAATTGGTTACCCACAGCGAAACGCGTGTTGTGGGTAAAAAATTTCTTCAACTGCTTCATTTCGGGTTTTAGAGATATTTATATATATATATATATATATATATATATATTGGTTACAATAAAATAAGAATAGAGTGTTGTGTTTTCATTATAAAAATATTTGTGGGTGAGTTTTCATTAGCATATAACTTAATTCACTGGAATGCAGTACATAGACACATTACTATACAGACACACTATACCTGCGCTGCAAGCAACATCGTTAGAAGAAGATTGCAACGTGCTTACCATGAAGGCACAGCATGATTGCCAGAGGAATACACGGTGCTTACCATGAAGGCACAGCATGCTACCAGCCCAGGCCATAATTACCATGAGGGCACGGTATAATCACACTACCGTGAGGGCACAACTTACCTTTAGTCTGACAGCATCGATCTGCTCTGGCTCGCTGGCCCCTTTGTCATTAATAGCAGTGATGGTAACCAGGTAATCCTGGCCGGGGGTGAGCCCTGTCACGTGGAATTTAGGGAGAGACGCCTCCATGGTGGCGAGTTGGGTGTGGGTCGGCGAGGCGAAAACTTTCGCCACAAATCGTTGCGGCGAACCGCCGTCGCCCCCCGGGGAGCAGCGCACCTCCAGGGACCCCAGCGTGTGATTCACGAGCATACAGTCACGGACGCTTTCTGGGGGACCTGCGGGAGGATATGGAAATTTTTTAATTATTTGTCGGGCGAATTTTTACCCGAATCTGCCATAGTCGGAGAACATGCGGAGGATTATAGTCACCTTCTGAATTGTTCGTGAGGCGATTTAGCAGTTATTCGTAGATACGATCTACGAAGGACATGAAAGAGGTAAGTAAATTTGGAGTTACACTGGCTCCCTAACTGCCGAACACAAATGGTTCCGAGCAGCTGTTCGTAAGCTGAATTGTTCATAAGTCATCAGACATTGAATTTCAATTTGTCATTGCTATTTAAGGTCATTTAAATCCTATTATTACTCTAAATGAGCAACTACTTCTCCCTAAGACTCACCAAAAAAACAATTGCAGGGCAACAGAACATAAACAAGATTGTACAGCTTGTAGTGCGAACATGTGAATGCAATGCCGCATTTTACGATCATTTATGAACAGTCAGCTTGCGTTCGTATCTATGAATGTTCGTAACTCGGATGTTCGTAAGTTCGGATGCCAATGCCACGGCCAGAGAGCATGTGATGTATAAGAAAACATTGCATTATTCAGTAATCACGTGTTTAGCAAACCGAAGCATATCAGGCAAAGTAAATATTGAAATTTTCCTTCTAATACTCGTATTCACCCTCTTCAGAGCGTTTATGGAAAATAAATCAATATTTTATTTTTAAGGAAAAACAGATGACTGTATCATTCACTTGGTGCTTGGCCTGTTTGACAGCGACAAATTTCTGCATCAGTTGCCCTGCTCGTCTATATTGTTTTACAAGCTGTGTATAAACTGGACACAGTGGGTGATTTTTTTTCTGTAATACAATGCAAAACCCAATCATAACAACACAATTTTTGTCCATTTTAGAATAAAGTTATACTGCAGCTGGGGTTCTTTCTTTGTTTTACTGCATGGAACTAAGAACTGTGCAAGTACTGTGCCACCGAGCACTCAAGTGGACGTTACACATAAAGCTATTCTAAGACAATGTATGTTTAATTCAGACACACTAAAATAAGTAGAAACGTTTTCGATTAAATCTTTTCACTCACCCGCTTCCACAACAGTGAAGGTGCAGGGTTCGGCTTGTGTCCCCACTTGATTTCTCGCCCAACAGGACAATGTCCCGTAGTCCCGGGGGGACGTCGGTGTGTAGTCCAATTTACTATGGTCGCCCTTTCTTGAAATTCTGCCGTCGTTGACCTCTTTGTTGTCCAAGGTGTTGTTAAAGAACCAGGTAAACTGGAGCTGATCAATAGGATGCGCCTCGACGCGACATTCCAAACTTACTTTCTCACCTTCTCCTACAGCCACAATCACTGGGTCCTCTGCGCACACCGGCAAAACTGGGAAGGAAAATGCCACAGAATTTTTTAAATTTTATGTATAGTTCAAACTTACGTAATGTAGCGGCTTAATGGCTGGAAAACCTTGATGTGCTACTAAACACATTAATAGCTTCGAATGCCCCATCAACCAAAATAGGCCTACTGCAGAAAATAGCAGAGCCTGGCATGATGGCCATCGCCGATTATACAATGGCGATGGTGTGTAGACCATCGCCATCGGAAAAACTACAATGTTACGATGGAACATCGCAAAAATCCATGGGCGGTAGCGAGGGTCCGATGGAAATTGTATCAGACAATCGGCGATGGCCATTTTCTTCATCGGCGATGGTGTTATGAGGCAGAAGTGGTCCGATGAAATGGCTGAACATCCCATCGGCGATGGCATACGATGGGCATCGTCATCGGTTGTACTTCCGATGCCGATGAAGTAATCAAAGGAGGGGAAAACTACAGAAAAACAGCCCTACGAGTTTTAAACATTTGATTTTTAAGTAGCGTTATTCATGACAACGTTTTCTCTGCAAATGCTTAATTTTCGAGATATTTGACTGTAAAGTTCCCATTGTCTCTTTGTCACGCTCGCCATTACCGCCATGCTGATATCTACTTCTGTTGATCAACAAATCCTAAATGTCAGGGCAACTGCAGAAGCTAAATTCGTAATTTAGCTTCTGCGCAGCAGCCGAAAATTTTGTTGCATACGAACTAAAAAAAAACCTTCTTCACTCGTTAGATAAGTTTATCACACATCCAATGAACGGTAATATTAAAATCAACCGAAACAAACAAACATTTTTTTTTTCAAATTCAAAATCAACTGTCGCTATCAATTACGTCCCTTAATCATAAGTATCAATTTCGTCAGTCTTGTGCTCCTTACATAACCGAAAAGGATGCAAATGAAAGACGGAATGTCTCGGCATAAAAGAATTTCATTTCGAACTGGACAACGAACCCTGCAGTTCAATAGCAACACTTCCATCCATTCTCTGGACACTGCAGGCCGTCAATTTTTGTCTAGGAAAAAATTCAAATTTTTGTCATCTTGCCCTCATTTCGATTGGATGTTTTTTTGCATCAATTCTTTTTGATACGCAATCCCCTACCTTGAATGACCATGCTCATTCTACCAAACCTTTTATTTTACGTTAATATTGCACAATTTCATAATATCAATGCAAGGATGCTCGCTATGACATATAGAATATGCGGGACAGGTACTTACCTTCAGCCGATTAACAATAGAAACGAAAGTTCAAAATAGCAGGAAATATAGTATTTCTGTGAAAATGTCTCTAATCCATCAATATAAGTGTCATGCACTCCATTCAAAATTGGATTTGAGTAGCTATAGCCAAAATAAAAAGAAAAAACTTGCCATTAGAAACATTTCTTCGTGATCTAATAAAATAACTTTTTAAATTTTATTCAATCTGAAGAATCAACTGAACATCGCGATGAAGATGAACAATATGGAATATCTCAACGTAAACTACTATGACCAAGAAAGGAGTGAACTTCACCAGTAAATGAAATAACATTACCTATAAACTTTGTTCAGTACTCGTCGAAAGGTTACAAACAAGTTTTAATCCACTAAAATTGACAGCTGACAATACCAAACTATAAAATATAGTTTATTCAATGGGGAGTCAGTTAAGCAAGTGGATATTGGAATCGAAATGCAATCTTCTATGATCTGCTAATAAATTGAATTTCACTTGCGCTAGAAAAGCTAGTGCAACAAATTTCGCAGCTGGAAATACCATAAATAATCCTTTCACCCATGTTGTTCATCCAAGAAATATCACCAGATTCAAAATTTGAAAACACTGCTTAACTGGCTCCGTAATTGATTGAATTCTTAAGAAGTTCTTTCAATTAGTTTTTATGAATTAAATGACAAAGCCTTTTGCAATGTCTGTTGTGTACTGTTCATAATCATTTTTACTTTTAGGTCATTAAAATATACCCTAGATCTATCATATAGCTTCTGTCATCTACAAAGGCTCTACATTCCTATGTAGAGCCTATGGCAGTACGTTGAAGATGTGTGCGTATCAATATGAGATGAAACACCATGAAATATACTTCAGCTCCTAATAGTATAAGTACTTAGCACACAAAGGCCTTTATAAAGTCAGAATATTACTAAGTATTAATAGAAATGACTGTGCAAATTCCTCTTTAGTGCATGATGTGTTGAAGACACAATTTTACAGCAGAAATAGTCATAAAACATTTCGGTCAAGTTCATACTTACTAAAACACGTGCTAAATCCAATCGTAAACTTCTACAGTCAAGAACAGCCATAAATTCATGCCGCGCGTGAGGTGCGAATGCATCAAAATTCGCAGTTGAAAATGCCATAAATCTTTCTGTCGTTAGGACAAAGAGAGAAAAATTAGCATCGTCCTGTGTTTTATATCTCGCAATAATGGCAAAGAATTAATTAGACGCCTCGACAATTGCAAAGGCAGGGGGAGACTGTAAAATTAAGCCTTGTTTCTAATGTAAATAGAATACCGTAATAGAACTGAAGGTCTCGCCATTTGTTAGAGCGAGTAACATGGAGGATTTTGTCCTTTGTTGGAACATAAAACAATACTTTGGATATTATTCTGTTCCCCTAGCGGTTGTAAAAACTTCTAGTATGGTAATTAAAAGCTATTGTTGTCTCCAGTAGTGGTAAACTAGCACGCCTCGTGGCGTAAGACCATCACCCGCGGAGGGGCAAATTTCGTCGCCGTCATTTTTTTTATGGTCAGCTAATCTTAGTTTTCTCGCATGGGTCACATCGAGGACAGCCCATCAGACTCTTTACAAAAAAAAAAAAAAACATGAACCTAGCTAAACTCCTTCCACCTGTTTTTGGGTGGAGAACAAATTTCATGGCTTTCATTTTTTTATGGAAAGCTATCCCCAGTTTTTTAGCATGGGTAACATCGATGACAACCCATCAGACTCTGCAAAAAATCATGAACATTGCTCAACTCCTTCGACCATTTATTGGGTTGAAAGACAAATATATATATACTGTGTACACAAATATATATACATAAATTTTCAATGAAAGCATTATCACGTCTCTCACTTTGTTCGCGGGAGATGAAAAGTCGACTTTGTTGTTAGAAATTA
This sequence comes from Parhyale hawaiensis, assembly GCA_001587735.2. Taxonomy (NCBI): domain Eukaryota; kingdom Metazoa; phylum Arthropoda; class Malacostraca; order Amphipoda; family Hyalidae; genus Parhyale; species Parhyale hawaiensis. Next base: position 19,517,207 of record LQNS02278100.1, read on the forward strand.
TCTTTCCTCCTCTCTAGCAGTAGTCAATAATCTACTTTGTATGTAGAAATTGTCTTTATTTTCGCTAGTAGTAAGGAAAAATCTGTTGTTTTGTAAGAAATTGTTTTTCTATTCTCAAGTAGCAATACAAAGGTTTTTTGTTAGATATTGTCTTTCGCCTCATTAGAAGTAGCAAAAAATCTACATTATTACCTCCGGCAAAGAGTTTCTGTTAATGTCAAATTTACCTATTTGCCCGTTGGTCTGTCACAAAGACAACTCTAAAGTTATGGACGGATCTTTACGTAAGTTACAGGAATTGTTAGGTATGTTAGAAGAAACAGATGATTAAATTTTGGTTATGTTCCGTTCAACTGCTCGTAAGTTGGTATACTCCTTCTTTTCTTGGCAACAAAAGCTCAAAAAGAGTTGGACGGATCTTAATGAAATTTTCACGAATTCTTAACAATGTTACCAGGAGTAAATGATAAAATCTGTAAGATGTCTGCGTGTACGTTTGTTTACCTTCATGTTCTTTTTTTTTCTTTTCTTTTTATTGACTCAAAAGGTTAAAAGCTGATGATCACGAAATTTGGAGGAATTTTTGAAAATATTAAAGATACAATAGACTAAATTCTGGTGATGAGTGCGTCTGTTCGTCCGTTTTACTATGCAGTAATTATATTTGTCATATTGTTGATGTCGGTAACATCATAACTGAAAAATTAGAGACGAATATTCTAGAAAATTTCAGGGAATGTTGTTTATGTCAAGAGGCACATATGATCAAATTTTAGAGATAATAAAAGTAAAATCCTGGTTTCATGACCACTTAAAATTTTTCGTTAACATTGCCTTGCTTGGCAGGGTATCCGCTCAATTTGAAATCAGTTTTCCTTCATCTACTGATTGCTGAAACAAATTTAGTTTTGTTGTTTCGGTACCGCACTTGTTCATAAATAATGGAAACAGTTCAACTTCCAAAAACATGTAGTGAGGTAAAACTTTCTCAGCTACTTGCCTCTGCCTCGCTCCATCCCAAATGCAGCATCGAATTAAATTGCTTTATAGCAAAAAATAAAATAAAATAAAATAAAAAATAAAAGAAAGTGCTGCTTTGGTTGTAAAAGTTGCAATGATATTTCACAGGCAGAATGATGTGAGCTTACAGTAAGTCAAGTGCACCTGATAGCTGCTCACGTGATATTTTACGATATTCAGAAATAATTCGTGACCCAAATGAAGTCAGTAAATAAGAAAAAAATGTGGAGTACTGAAGTTTTCAGAGCGCAATGAATACGGCCATTCAAGATTGATTTCCATTTTTTTTTTTTTTTGCGGAAGTGTTCAAATTGATCTTTGATCAAAAGTTGCCTGTAGTTGCATTACACGCTGACTTAAAAAAAAAGAAGTATATGGCTATAAAATATATGGATAATGTTCTCTGCTCATATTAAGTTAGGAAACGAGTAAAATATAAAGTATAGCAACGTTTAACATAGGTTTGAGGCATTGAATGTTGTGAACGTTTTTAAAATTGTGGACTCTGAAACAAGATTATTCTCGTGAATATTGTTTACAAACTCTGCTTAGGGAAAATTAAAAGTCAGAAATTAATAGGTATCTTCATACTTTTTAGATAAGGCTAAAATTAGAAAAGAACTTTGCCTTCTCATTGAAACTTAATGTTATTAAAAAGTATAACTTAAAATATATTCTTCATTTTGATATTGAATTTGGCACATAAACAAAAAAAAGGAAGAAAGTATTTCTATGCTTTGATTGCAAGTCCACGGCAGTGTAAATCTAAAATATTATGTCTGTGTCTTTTCATTTTACATTAGTTTATGAAAATAAGAATTTATCTGCATCTCATCAATAGACAAAGAAAGGGAAGGTTCTCCTTTCAAAGGCAGCAAGCAACAATTAAATGTCATCTCTATGAAAATATGGGGCTGACCATTGACTGTACTTCACAATACAGTGAGAACTCTTTGAAAAGAACTCCTGCTCAGTGTTCATCAATAGAAAGAAAGCGTTTAGAATCTCACAGAAAACAAAAATCTACTGATTGGATAAAGCTGCCTTTCATTCATCGTTTTTACTGTTCTTTGATGGGGATATTTTATGCACTTGGAAATTTATCAAGTTAAACAACAAAGGGAACGCCCTGTTGGATCTCAATACGTTGGGACTATTTTCGAACAAATTTTGAACATTTAAAAAAAAAAAGTATCGCCGAACTGCTGTATTGCATTGTACTTGATCTGCGAATTAAACATACTGTATAAATTAATTAGAAATACCCTTCTCTGATTAAGACTTAATAGAAATCCTCCCCAGCAATTTTTGTTGGGCAAATGATGAGGATTTACCTCCTTATTTTTGTAGAATTCACGGAATTCAGATAATGCATTACACATCATAATTAAAGAATGGGTATATTCATACTTCCTTTTCCAAGCGTTAGCTAAGCAACGAGATACATTTTATGTCTAGGAACAACTGCACACTGATCTCTCGATGTATGATAAAGCAATAAATTAAATATAATTTTCTAAACTGAATGTCTATGCCAGAGATGAACAAAATGCTTAATTAGTTACACTATCGAGCAATTTTATAATGCGATTATCTGCAAGCGCGTCACATTGATCCCTGCAAGCTGCGTTTTTTGCTGCCTAAAACTAAAAAAAAGGACATTTATTGATTATACCAAGCAATGGAATAATTCAGTTTCTCCGAGTGATGTGACATCTCCATGTCAGCATACACAAAATAATAAAAAATAAAATAAATTGTCATTTAAGAACTGCATATGTCCAAAATAAACAATATTAAATGGACACGCCTCTTCTTCTGAAAGCATCCAAGTATGTCTGCACAATTTACATCAGGTGAAATACTCTACTAATTTTTCTCCCAATGTAGAGGTGTTTACCGAATCAGTTACGTAGTGAGTGGCTCTTAAGAGAAAACTCAAAAAATTGTATATTTTTTAGCAGTCATTATACAGATGGCATGGCAGATAATTTGGCTGCGGCGCCCATATCTTAATTTTATCACAGAAATATACCAACCTCATGGTTATTTGGAAGTTGGTTAAGTATATTGTTAATATAAGAATGCCAAAGCACAACAAAAAACCTGTTTTTGATTTTTCAAAGACTGTTAATTATTCGCTTTTTAGATTCATATCGGGCAGATAGCTCGGCCGGTGGACTGGTCGTTGCACCATCTCTCTAATTTATATGTACTAACAATACAGTTCATTCAACTTATAGTTATATCTGGGAGCTAAGTGCGTCTCAAACGAAAGAAGCTAAGGTGCAACAAACCCATATTTTTCACTTCTTGACACATTTGCTTCCACGTGAGCTACCGGTGGCTCAAACTGCCTCCCTATACTAACAGTAGGGGCCGCCCTAGAAGCTGTAAGCGCAATTCAGCCTCTAGGGCGGCGCCGGGGCGGCCCCAGATTTTGCCAGGGTTTCCTGTGGAGCACCGGGAACACGGCTCGGAAGCGAATGTGTTAAGAACTTTTCAATAAAGTACATAGACTCACATCGGACAGACAGCTCGACAGGTGGACTAGTAGTGATGCCCATCTCATTGGTGACGGTGCAGGTGTAGTTGCCAGCGGATTTCCTGTGCACCCGCTGCAGTACCAAGTTCTTGCCAGACACCAATATGCCCGCCTTCAGGTTCTGGGTCACCAGTTCCCCCTGCAGGGAGCACACTTGCGTGTCACAGACTGGCTTCGTTTACTGCAGTGAAATGGAGTTTGTACAGGCAGCTAACAGATGCCTGCGCAGGCTCTGTGCAGTGTACAGTGTAACTGCTAGGCTGTACCGTGCAGTAAGGCTGGGGATGTTCAAACACTCCTTACTCGACGGTACACACTGCACTGTACTATTGCAATTTACTCACTCTACTGCACAATAGTGTAATTGTTGAACTGTTCTTACAGCACTGTACCGTACTTACTCTACTTATAGTACCGTACTGTACTTACTGCACTCTAGGTACTGTACTTACTAACTAGACTTTACAGTATGACTAGGTGAAGAGACTTGTGCTGAAAAGCTTGTTAAAATATTCCTTATTTAGTACAGGACATGTTATATAATGGCCAAAGCGCAATAATTTAACACACAGAGATACAAAGATTACTCGTAGTGTAAGCTGTAGTATTATGGACGTCCTAACGCTCAGTCTGAATTGAATTAAAGGCGATGTATTTCTTGTCCTACTGACTTTTTGATGAGCACATTGCGATAAATTGGTTCTTCTGTTGTTCCTTCCGTAAAATTTGTGATCTAATGTGGGAATATTCCACCGCTTTGTGACATAAACATTGGTAAATTATTTAATAATAAGTGAGGAAATTATTTTCTAATTGGTAATTATTTTAGACTGTAAGAAACCCGCAATAACACATCACACCTCTACAAAACTTTTATACATATTTTGGTTCTAAGTGATGCAGCAAACGTGATGCATCATAACTTAAAATAGTTCAGAATTGAATAACTAAACGCTAGCGATGGAACAAAACCCAAAATTAACTAAAATAACCTGCTAGCATGACAAATACTGGAATCTTCGGAGGAACCAACTGTCCACAGCATACCACAACTTTCGTGACAAAATTTTAGAGGCACTAAACCTCGAAGAGTCACTGCTTGCTAGGCGCAGATGCCATACTGTCGCCTATAGAGCTGCGTTTTCGCCTTATTATAGCGAGTTCTAACGAAAAACACACACATACTCACATCTCTTCTCCACGCAATGCTCCTCGGGCTGGGGTTACACTGTACTTCGCATTCGAAGTAGACGTCCGTCGCCTCATTGATGGGCCGGCCGGCCAGACTAGAGCCTAGATGTAGACTGACTCTAGGGGCAACTGTAAAGAGAAATGTAACACTTTGAGTTCAAGCGTTTGCTGTTCATTGTATAATGTGGTTCCTAAAATATTCGTGTCTATATAAAATCTTCTAGTACTTTTAAAATGCATTCACTTATTTGTGGCGGGAGAGCACGGAAGTCAAATCAACAAACGCACGGCAGCAGCGGACGTTGCGTGCTGTGCAGTTGTGCTGGAGGTCCTGAAAACGATCCCCAGGCCAGGCGCAGTCTTTCTCATGGCTCCCGGCGTTGAATCAGCAAATTTACGTGGTGCGTATGGCTATCGTGGGGGTACACTACTCTACCTTAGGCTAGGGGAGGGGGATGGCAGGTCGTTAAACTTTCCGTTTTGGAGCCATAGTTCTTAACGGCCCGTTATCGGCTGCAACTACACTTACTCCGCTGGGGCCAGTTGACCTATGTCTGCCGCACGAACCAGTGCGTGTGGGTTTCCCCGTGAAGGGTGCAGTCTGAATCGACTTTACCTTTCTTACTAGCATCCGGCTATATGAAAAGTAATGGGGATTTTGATTGAACGACGAGAATTCGATACGAAGTGTGAAACCTCGACTGAAGCTCCGAACACAAGTTAAATTGAAAAGCAAACTAGCTCAGCTTACCACGCACTCGCTGCGCAAATCGATGACGCCAAAAGCAAAAAACAAAATAAATTACTTTAATCCGCTTATTTATATAGGCACCGCGCCGCACCTAGAATATAGGAAGGAATCACCCACACACAGCACCATCAAAAATATATGTATGTGACAAAGGCGCTAAATACCATGGCAGTAATGTCTATCTGCACGACCAGTGTATGAAACCCGGCCAATGTTCTACTGAAGCACCGAGTCCTGATAGCCCCAATCTGAGCAAACCCCCCCCCCCCTCAAGCTATTGCTTAATAGTCCTGTAATTACAGTTCTAATTGTGTCTAAATGTAGTAACTGCTGCCAGAATCACTTTAATATGATATTTTTCCGAAGCTACTGCACAGACTTTTCTATTTCGTTGATTATCGTTCACAAATTCCCCCAAATACAAACAACTTTTCGGCACAATAGAGCCCAAATTTAATATGCAGCTATAAATTTTCAGGAGTAATTAAGAATGTCTGAGCAGTAGCTAGTTTTCATAAAAAGACAGAGTATATTTTAAATAACCATGTAAGAAATGAATCGTCTGCAAAAAAACAATGTATCAACTTTTGCTGCGTATAACTGTCTATTGTATTTTGTACAAAGTACTTTAGTTGTGCAGCACAAGGAAGACCAATATTAAGCGTGGTAGAAGGCCCGCGCTTCAATGCAGTCCCAAGGCTCGGTTATTGATCATCTGCTTAAGTAGATAAGGGGACCATTTATAGATAATTATACCACCTAATTGCTCTCTAATTCCCCGAATAAATTCAGTTTCTAACTGAAGGGTACAGGAAGCCATTTGGCCTAAGGACTCGACAACATGGATGCTAGTTCCTCGCAGTTATTTAACTTTAAATACTTGACTGTTGTTTAGTGTGTGACCCGCGAGTTAAGTTAGGTTAGGTTAACTTCGGTAAGATGAATGTAGGTTGAGTTAGAGAAGTTGGATTAGGTTAGACTAAGTTAGGGTAGGTTATGTAGTCTTAAGGTATTTTAGGTTAGGCTGGATTTGGTGAAGTGATATTGCTCAAGTTGGGTAGGTTAAAATAGTTGGGTTAGGTTAAGCTGCACGGAGGTAGGTTGAGTTAGGCTCAATTAGGTTAAGCTACATCCAGCTGTTAGCTAAGCTATGCTCGGTTAGGTTATTTTAGGCTAGCCATATCTAGTTGGGATAGATTAGGTTCAGGCAGGCTAGGTTAAGCTACGCCAGGCTGGTTTAGTTAACATCACGATAAGTCATACTATTCTAAGCCAAGATAATGTTAGGTTAGGCAATAATAAGTTGGGTTAGTTTAGACTAGGTAGGCCAGACACTAATGACCAATTTATCTTCCTCATCTGATGTTGAGTGAACTGCTGTCATTGTCTACCCCTGAAGTTCAAACGCTAACCATCCTGTCAGCAAATAAATTCAAGCAAGCCTTTAAAGCCCTCACAACGCTTGCATATCTTATGAAACTATATATTTTGGCTGTAGAAATAATAATAATAATAAAAATCAGTAATGGTTCCATCAGACAAATGATCGCATTCCCTAAATTTACAATGAATTAAAAACTTGCAGGAGGACCCTCAGTTCTTATTATCTTTACAGTGTTAAATAAGAGCATCCTATGGAAAATAAGCATTTAGCTGATGTCCACAAGTTTATAGTCACCGGCATCTGATAATATCGAGGAATTGGCCAAAAATTTCTTATTGCACTGCAAGGGTAGCCATGCAGGAATGTGTTGTTAATGAGTTTTCATCTGACAACACAGGGAAGAACAATCTAACCCATTTAGCCTGAATTTCGCCGCATCTTCTATCTTGAGAGGTTAATTAGGGGCTCTGAGTCTAGTTAACAACAAACCGAAAACGCATGCTGTTGGAAGCGTAATCAGCTTGCGATGCACAGTGAAGCTCGAAAGCTTAAAGGTGAACTTTCTTGAAGCCACGGTTTCTGTTTTATACCATTTTCCAAAATTTTGTATTCCATGAAAATACCGGTGCTTAGAGCGCACAGAATTTCATTATTCGCTTACACTTCGAACTAGAGTATCTTGTTCAAATTGGATTAATCGATGCTACCGTTAGCAAACCCTTTGCAGTTTATTTCTTCCATACAGAGATGCAGTGACATTGGCTTGAAAATAATGTACGAGGGACGAAAATATGTACTGAGCCACCGGACCCTGACATAATTCTTTAGAAATTCGTCAGTCGTTGTTTCACTTTAGCAACCTGCTGAAATAAAACAGAAAAGCATTTGATACATAAGTATAGAAACAAAACCGAGTATTGGAGATAATTATTTATTTATTTGTCTCACAAATATTTGTGTGAGGCTCGGTACTTTTTATTCAAAACTTCCTATTCCCCTTCATCTACGCTACTTTAGCTATTGTGGTAGTATAAATTCTAATTAAACTTCGGACAAACGTAAAGAAAGGAAATAGTATAGTACTTTCCATACGGGTCCGCATCAACTTTTGTGAGTGTCATACTATCTGTACATAATATGAAATTTATATCACAGCTGATGCCATTATTAGTGCATGGAATTTGCATATTTGCTTCTAAAAACATTGCTGGTGAACGAATTGCGCAAAGGATGGTGACACACTGAATAGATTGACGTTACCGCACCGACAAACGGCGACCGGCGGGGAAGGTTATGAGCTGCAACAAGACTTAATTTCGCACAAAGCTGCAACTGCCCCAATTCCCAACTACAGTCCTCGAGAAAACATTGAGCTTTCAACATAGCATAACTTCTCTAGAGCAGGGATCTATGAAGCGTTAGGCTCCGAACAGACCCTGCTCGAGAGGAGTGGATACACGAGCACAGCCCCGCACTTTCGCTAATACAGCGTAGCTTTCGTTTCAAAGTATTGTAATTAGAGTCCGTGCGGGCATTCTCAGCCCGCTGCAACGGCTTGCACGGGCAGACGAATTGCACGTGCAGCACAAGGTAACCTCCCGCCAAAACAGCGGGGAGGGCACTGAGAGCCGCCGGCCGAACAGATTGGGAGTAGAAGAGGATACATACTCTGTAGAGACCTACACTGTATACATTTGGCTTTCCCTTCACTACAGCAGGCAATATCGTAGGTCCTTCACGTGAAAGTCGAGCCTCTTGTAGACTTCATAACCAGGTAAATTTTCAACAGCTATCTGGGCATGGTTTTACACATTGTTTTAGGTAGGAGACCAGGTTTCGGTTCAGTGAGCTAATTTACGTAGAAATAACTTCATAAAAAGTTTACAATCTTGCATCCTCTACCATCACTTACACTTGACATTGAGAGATACGGTGGATGTGACTCCAGTTCCAGGCAAGTGTGGATTGAATGCTCTGCAGATGATCTTGGAACCGTGGTCGCTGTACTGTGGGAGGAACACTAGGCGGGATACCGTCCTTCCATGAGTTACCTGGACCTGGAAGTAAAGGAATAGCGTGTAGTTTCAGAGTAGGTGTGGGCTACCCGGACCTGATAGTTGTGAAATAAAGTACAAATACCGTCTGCTTTGTAAGTTACGTTAGAGAAAAATAAGGTATTGTCATATGATACCTGGACTTAACGGTTAAAATTAATTGCAAATATTGAAGTACACGGATAAAAACGAAGTATTTAATACCAAATTTTCATCAACATTGCAACAGTTGAGAAAATTATTCCCAGAGAAAATGTTTATTTTTAATTTTTACTGCAGAAGCAGGCGCACAGTAAAGCAAAATTGTCCGTCAGTCGCATTTTCCCACCGGCGGTTACGTTACCGTGACTACTAATTACAGCTTTCGAATATCACGCCTAACTAGCTAGGTACCACGACTACATTAAACTAATTCCAAAGTTGGATATATACTTAAAATTTGACCATTTCTGCTAGCCGTAGTGTATAAACTGCAAAAAAACCTCATATTTTAGGTACTCTTTTCAGTGATACAGCAATGTTAAAATCGAAGCCTTGTTTGCGGTAATGCAATCGGATGTGGAAGTGCTTGGCAATGCAAATTTTGCGTTAGTGTGCATCCGCCCTAAAGTTTGTATCTTTGGTAGCAATCCCATAGCTTGACAAAAAAAATAAGTTACAGCGCAATAACAAATTACATACAGGAATACATAGATGTGCTTACATGCGCAACAAAAACTATATTTCCACCCAGTTCAATCTCAACAAACAGAAGTTCACTTGAAAAATCAAGGGAAGATTTAGTTTAGAAAATTGGAAGGTGACTTCAAAATAATGACTAGCAATTTAAAGAATAATTTTGGTTTCACTGAAAAGCACCAAATTGAATTAAAGAAACTGAATTTGATTAAAAAAAAAAACTAGTGTTAGCTATGTAATATAATTAAGCCAAATCTGCCCTAAAACATTAGTTATCTTATATTATACAATAGATATCTGGAATGAAGCTATACCTATTTAGAAATAAAATTCTTGTGTCTGAGAATTAGCTTTAAATATTTTAAATTCCCCAGTAAATGTCCTAAATTCAGTTTAAAATGCTTGATTTGAAATTCAAACATTGAAGATATAGCACCGGCAAAATAAAATTTGCTCTTATTTAATGTAAAGTGGGACTCGTTATCATTGCATTTAACTTTAACTATTATAATTTCACGAAAGCTTTTATTACTCGACTTCAGTTCTTCGTGAACTTCAAAACAGTGATTATACTCTAACAGCAATGACAATATTTCAAATCGTCTATTACAAATTAACGTCAGTTATATCAACTGAAGTGCAATTATTGCATAATTTGCTGAGCCAATTATTTCAACTTGAATTATCATGCTCGCCACTAAACTTTATTTATCATTAAAAACAACTTCAGTTGTAGTCACTGAATTTCATTTGTCGTAGCTCAAATGAAGTAATTCTAAAATAAAATATCAAGCACTTTTTATTTCATTTTATGATTGCAGCTTCTGTGAACATAAACCTTACCTTCAGTTAAAAAAGTTAACATCAGTTAATTGGGTGTAAGAGGACTAGGGTGCAGATACTCTGCAGGCTCTCGCTATGGCGTAAGAACTTCGCCAGAACCTGGGGTGCTTATCATCTGCTGCTATTCCTCTAGTTATTGCCCCATATATTCTCTTTAGATTGCCTAATGCTAGTTATTATTGGCGCTAAATGCTTACGGAGGCTGGCATTACAGTTGTGACTCCGGCCACAGTCTTGGTCCAGGATATATTTGCTTCTGGATTGGAACCTTCTGCCACACACTCCAGTCTGGCTTCCATGTTTTCTTCCAGGGCTTCGCGGGAGAGGCTGGAAATCTCTACACTGGTCGGGTGTACTGGAAAGATTTAAAAAGTAAATTGTGTTAAATTAAGATACTTTTTATAGTAGTTTCACAGTTTATTACGTGTAGATAAACATTAAAATGAAAAAAATAAACATTATTCATTATAAATATAAAGGGTAACCTGAAAATTATTTTAGATTGTAAAAGGAATATTCTTCATAACAATTACAATTGTATAATTTCGTTTCATCATCTGCATTAAAGGATTATTTTTTGTGAGTGTCAGATATTGCCTTTCTAAATGAATTAAGCTAAACAATTGATCTACACGAAGCTGGCAAGACTATTTGAGATTTCAATGTTCTCAGCGGCCGAATCTGTCAAACTGTTATTATTATTATTATTATTATTAAGACTTCACGCTCGGGCCACCGTGGACAGGTAGTACAGTTTTCCCATTCATTAACTAGAAGTTGACCTTTATGGAAGGCGCTAAATTTTTTTACTACACGCAGTATCTCATATACTTATTCTTGTTACCTCCGCCAAGGAGGTTATGTTTTCGTCCTGTTTGTCTGTCTGTTTGTTTGTTTCTTTGTCTGTCTGTCACCAAGATAACTCAATAAGTTATGAACCGATTTTGATGAAATTTACAGGGATTGTTAGGTATCTTAGGAGAAACAGATGATTAACTTTTGGTAAAGATATGTCCATCCGTTTGTTTGTTTGTTTGTTTGTCTGCCTCATTTTTCTCGATGCCATAATTCAAAAAGTTGTGGATGGATTTTGATGAAATTGACATGAGTTGTTAGGTATATAACAAAGAGTATATGACCAGATTTTGGTAATGATCCGTTTGTTCGTTCGTTCGTTTGTCACTGTTTTTAATTTT